>JBBBVM010000450.1:0-297500 GCA_037355625.1 Petunia x hybrida
AACTCATGGATACTTCTGTAGCAAAAGGTGAAGCTTTATGCCTAAAATTTCTTGAATTCCATTCTCAAGTGCTATCGGGAGCTTGATGTACGCTATATTGTGTACTCGCCCAGATATTTGTTATGTCGTAGGTCTAGTTATCAAGTATCAATCCACTACTGGATGAGATCATTTGAAAGCAGTGAAGAGGATTTTTCGATACCTGAAAGGGATTGCATACTATTCACTATGCTATGGTAAATCTGATTTGATGTTGAGAGGTTATAAAGATGCCGATTGGGCTGGTGACTTGGATGAGAGAAAGTCAACATCCGGATATGCTTTCTTACTTAATAGTAGAGCTATTTCACCGAGAAGTAAGAAGAAAACTTGTATTGCCCTTTCGACTATAGAAGCTGAGTTCGTAGCTTATACATATGCAGTACAAGAAGCAGTTTGGTTGAAGAGATTCTTTAAGAATCTAGATATTGCAAAGAATCCTCAAGGATCGATAATTTTATATTGTGATAGTCAGGCGGCTATTGATTTTATAAAAGATCCTAAGCATCATGAAAAGACCAAACACATTAACACCAAGTATAAGTACTTGAGAAATATCGTTGCAAGTAGCGAAGTACCAATACAATACATGCCTACGCTGAAAATGGTAGTCGATCTTTTTAAAAAGGCGATATCTAGAGACTAGTTTAAGAAACATGTTATGGCTCTAGGTTTGCGTAGAATATGAAAATGTTTATGTAATGTTATAACAATTTAAATGTTATGCTCATCAATATATTACTATTTATGTTATATGCATGTGATGAAATCTGTTTATGTTAAGTGTGTCGAACAAGTCACGAGATCGGCTCTCTCACATGAGCGATCGCCTATGACGTCGAGGAACGTGAAGAGATGAAACCAATTTAAACCTTGATTTGTACAAGGTCATGCAGATTTTAACTAAAATGGTCGGTCTTGATTAGAGTTCAGACTTATGGATTCCATCCTATGACTTATTTTACAAGCCAGTTGTGGATTTTTCAGAAGGTTTGATTTGAGGAATATTGTTTGAAGTAACACTCGGGTTAGACATTTAGAAGTGTCTAGACCAAGATCTGTATGGTGTGTATATATATTTAAGAATGAGACACACACGCCGAATTAGGCAAGAATACAGTAACATGTGATTCAAACCACGTGTGCTAATCGACCATTAGGTAATAGAAGAAAGGATCCCTACTTCTTCACTGTGTGAGACCCTAAGAAAAACCAATGTGATATTTTAGAGGAATACTTTGACCTTTTATTGTCTCTTGAAGTACTAATCCATGTTGTGTAACGACCCTCAAATAGTCGTTACGGGATCCGGGACCTCGATTTGTGTGTCGACAGTCCCAAAAGCTCCGTTAGGTCATTTATGACCCGTCTGTGAAATCTGAGTCGAAACGGAGTCCGTTTGATAGGTTTTCGAGAAAAGGATCCGTTTATGAAATTCCGGAAAGGAATTTGGGGTTTCGATAGGTCGTTTTGAGGAAACGAACCCCGATGGAAAATCCGAGCACACCGTTAGGTCCGTCTCGTCATTTATGATATGTAGCAACCTTCAAAATTGAAAACGGACCTCGTTTGATAGGACTTTTGATAAGGTCCCCGTTTCGGAAGTTTAAAAGAGTTAAAAGAGGTTTTCGAGCTCGATTTGAGCAAATGAGCTCCGATGAGAGATCCGAAAGTTCCGTTAGGTTCGTATAGTCATTTGTGACTTGTAGCAACTTTCGGAATTGGATTCCGAGGTCGTTTGGTTAAATTTCGCTATTTTGGCGAAAGTCGAAAATTGAACCTTTTCCGTGGGACCCACTTTTTGAGTTCTGGAGGTCTGAATTGAGTTCCGTCTTGACGAGCATGTCACTCAAGTATTTTATGACTTGTGTGCAAAATTTGGGATCATTCCGAGCTTCGTAGGGTCCCGTTTTTCCCCTAAAACAGTAGAAAATCTGGTGCGACTTTTCTGTTCTGTTTTGGCGCAAACAGCCGGATAAAAGCTGAGTTTCCGGCCAATCCGTAAGGAATTAGGAAAAACTCAAAACATGAGTGCTGTAGCCCTTTGAGTTGTGGTTCTAATGGAACCGGTTTCAGGTCATTTGGACATTCCTATCAAAAGTTATGATTTTCTCAAAACAAGCTGTCACAGAGGCAAAAAAAACTGCTATAAAAAGGCCATTTCGGGCCATTTCGGTTCATAACTTATAAAAATCATTTGGTGAGCTCTTGAGGCGATTTTTGGGTATTTCTTGAAGACCCAATCATACTTACACTTAAAGTAAGCCCTTTCAATCCATCTTTATGTTGATTAACACAAGAATCAAAGGGTTGATTCTTGGAAATGGGTTAGAACCCTAGATTCTTAAGAATTGGGGAAAGACATCGAGCAAGGCTCGCATGTGAAATCTAAGTGTACTTTTGGACTCACGGGAGCGTGGGGAGTCCGGAAAAGTACATTTTGTAAATTTAGGGCTCGGCCCTACCCGGGGGCATTTTGGTAATTTTTACCCTAGGATGCCTATAGGCTTAAATAGCTATAATTGAGCACTCATATGTGCTATATCTTGTCTTAATAGACCTAGTGGAGAGTCCTTCGCGGACAAGGCGAGCGGGAAAGGAGATTCTTCCCGGCATTTGAGCCCGAATTTCGAGGTAAGTGAGACTTGACCTCTATTGTGCTTATGGACTCTTCCTTCATGCTAGTATGCTTCATGTACGCATATATATACCTAACAATGGTTAGGATTAATGATGTGAATTACTTGCTATTATTGTTTGTTATAAATAGCGAGATCGTGACTCGACCGAGGTATGTGCCGGTGTAAACGCTACGTCGAGGTAGCTTAAATTTATATCGTAGTAACGCTTGCTACGCCATGCTTAGATAGCAAGAACTTGGGACATGGCCGAGGATGTTGCCGGCATGTCATGATAAATGTCTTGCCGAGGATTTTGCCGGCTTTTGTATGATATTGGTACTTGATTTGTTCACGTGCCGGGTTGGGTAGTGCTGTCTATACGTAACCTTGGGTTGGACGACATGGGAGTAGGGATTGTACCCCCAAACTGTGGTCGGGTTAACCTTCGCCTTACGTTCAGCTAGCATAACCAACCTGGGTTACGGTGACTGTGAAATATAATCGTTATTAACATTTCTGTTATTATTTCTGTTATTGTTATTAATGTCGTGGATATTAATACTGTTAGAGGGACACTTGACAGGGGGTGTGGTGTCGCCTATACTATGAGATGTGTCACACTTGACAGGGGGTGTGGTGTGGACACTTGATCTTTGAGATGTGACACACTTGACAGGGGGTGTGGTGTGGTCACTTGATTTATTGAGATACGACGCACTTGACAGGGGGTGTGGTGCGATCGTAGACAGATTTGAGATGAGCCAACGACTACGGGTCGTTGGTCTACTTATTCATGATTGTGATAGTGACTTCGGGTCACGTTATATGGTTGATACTTAGTAGTGGTGTTGCTAGTCCATCGTAGGTCTAGGTTAGTCGGCACGGGAGTAGAGATTGGACCTCCAAACCGCCGCTGAGTTGACCTATGCCTTACGTATGATGGGCATAATCCTTGAGACTTCTGGTTACTACTTGTGTGTATGGAATGTGTTCATCTATTTGTGATTTCACTACTTTATTGTATGATTACTATAGTATGTTGTTGCTTATGATGCATGTAGCGACTTGTCCCGCAAGGGTACCTTAGCGGGCCTGTCGGTGATCTTACTGGGCTTCGGCTCATAACTTACTCTGCTACGTGCGCAGGTCCTTCATCCAGTCAGCAGCCCGGACGTTAGCGGTTCCCGAGGCTTCTGAGACTTTTGATTGAGGTGAGCCGACCACACAGACCGTGGTGGCATACCGCCGGAGTCTCTTAGAGATAGGACTCAGATTTCTTTAATGTATATTCATACTTTATTGAGTCACTCCTAGAATGCTCCAATTCTTTTGTGGATATATTCTTTTGGACTTCACACTTTTATATTTATATATCCATTTATGATCTTTTCACATTATTGTTCTTTTCCGCATCTTGTTTCATTGGTTCGCCTAGGCAAATGTTGTTTAGGTGCCATCACGAGCCGTTGGAAATTGGGTCGTGACAGTTTGGTATCAGAGCCCTAGGTTCTAATTCGAGTCCTAGGAGTCTTGGAGCAGTGTCTGAGTAGAGTCTTGCTTATGGGTATGTTGTCGACCATACTTATGAGCGAGAGGCTACAAGGGCATGTTAGGAAATGTTTTCCCTTCGTTTCATCTCTATTCGTGCTGAGTAGCTTATATAGGTGCTGACCCTTTTTCGTGTATTGTATCAGATGGCGAGGACGCGAGCATCCTCAGCCAGGAGGGCTGCATCTTCTACACCCGCGTCTGCGGGAGAGCCATCAGCACCTACGCAGCCGCGAGCTGCTAAGAAGACTCGGGCAGGTCGCCCGTCAGCCACTAGGCAGGACACAGCTATCCCTGCGGTGTCCGCAGCGACTCTGTCAGCATCTATTCCCCCTGTGCCTGCTGTTGTGCCAGGCACCGTTGTGATCTCTTCAGAGGAGTATATGAGACTGATGGCCTTGTCTAGCCATCAGGTCCCTGTCAGAGATGATGTTGCAGCTCCTGTTTCGGCTCCTCAGCCGACCACACCTGTTATGAGCACGCCTACTTCTGAGGCTGCTCCTGATCATATTGCCCAGCCTTCTGCTTCTGCTCCTCAGGCAGGTCCTGTTATTTCTACTCCTCCTATGGGCACTGGGGAGGTTGCCAAGAGGATAGAGTCATTCATGAAGCTTCAGCCTCCAGAGTTCGACGGTACCTCAGCTACATGTACTGCCCAGAGGTACATTCAGAAGTGTGAGAAGATTTTGACAGTTCTTGGTACTAGAGACACCTTAGGGGTGCAGTGTGCTTCTTTCAGATTATCGGGAGATGCGGAGACATGGTGGGTCTCCATGATGCGGCAGAGGTCTAGTGACCTCCCTCCTTTGTCTTGGGCTGAGTTCGTGTCTATGTTCATGAGCAGGTTCGTGCCCCAGAGTCAGCACGATGCTCAGAGGCGCGAGTTTGAGGGGTTGAGGCAGGGAAACCTGTCTGTTTCAGAGTATGACACCAGGTTCTTGTGGTTGTCTCAGTTTGCGCCGGCTATGGTGGCTCAGGAGAGGGACAAGGTCCTCCGGTTTGTTGAGGGTCTTCATCCCCGCTTGCAGGTAGCTGTTGCCCCTGATATGGGCAACAAGTCATATTTTGAGATAGTTGATGTGGCGCGGCGGATGGAGGATATCTTCGCCAGGGCTGACGCGGAGAGGGCGGCCAAGAGGTCGCGTCAGTCTGGTGGGTATAGTGGATCCGCTCCGAGGGGTCAGGGTCATTAGGGCCGTTCTCAGTCTAGGCCCCAGGCTGCTGCTTTGCCTGCCCAGGATTTTTCTTCAGAGACCTCGAGGCCTCAGTCATCCTTGAGGCGGGGTGGCTCTTCGCAGTCTGGTCCGTCGCAGTGCGGGAGGTGCCATCAGAGGCATCATGGGAGGTGTTCGTCTGGAGGTGGTCGTGGCAGAGGTGGTAGAGGCGGTAGAGGAGGTAGAGGTGATGGATGTTTTGAGTGTGGGTCTCCAGAGCACTATGTCAGGAGTTGCCCTTATGTTTCATCAGGTCGCCAGGGATCCGCAGCTATGGTACCATCTGGTCCTCAGGCCGCCAGGCCCGTTTCTCATATTCCTCCTAGACAGCAGTCTCAGAGAGCTCCGGGTTCAGGAGGCTCGGCGCAGGTCTATGCTATGACTCGTCAGGATGCTGAGGCATCCAATGATGTCATCACAGGTATTATTTCTGTCTGTGGCCGCGATGCTTATGCTCTTATTGATCCGGGGTCTACCTATTCATATGTGTCGCCGGGATTTGCCCCTTGCTTGGGCAGGGATCTGGTCTTCTTAGATGATCCCTTTATGGTTGCCACCCCTGTCGGGTCTTCTATATGCGTAGATAGGGGTTATCGGCAGTGTATGATCTCCATCTGTGGTGTAGAGTCCTTAGTGGACCTGATGCTGCTCGGTATGTCTGATTTCGATGTCATTATGGGCATGGATTGGCTGGCTTCCTGTCATGCGACTTTGGATTGCCATGCCAAGTCCGTGACGATCGGGGCAGAGGGTGAGTCTCGGGTTGTATGGAGAGGTTCCAGGCCTTCTCCGAAGAGTAGGATCATTTCTTTCTTGGAGGCGCAGAGGATGATATCTAGTGGGTGCGAGGGATATATTGCTTCAGTTCGGGATGTCCGGGCAGAGGAGTTATCCCTTGATAGAGTTCCGGTTGTTTGTGAGTATCCGGATGTGTTTCCTGATGATTTGCCGGGTTTGCCGCCTATGCGGGAGATAGAGTTTTGCATTGATCTATTGCCAGGCACTCAGCCTAAATCTATTCCCCCATATCGTATGGCTCCTGTTGAGTTGAGGGAGCTGAAGGAGCAGATTCAGGATTTGCTCGATAAGGGCTTCATTAGGCCCAGTGTGTCTCCATGGGGTGCCCCAGTATTATTTGTGAAGAAGAAGGATGGCTCTATGCGGATGTGTATTGATTACCGGCAGCTGAATAAGGTTACTATCAAGAATAGGTATCCTTTGCCGCGTATTGATGATTTGTTTGATCAGCTTCAGGGTGCTACCTTCTTCTCGAAGATTGATTTGAGGTCGGGGTATCATCAGTTGAGGATTCGGTCCGAGGACGTTTCCAAGACTGCTTTTCGTACCCGATATGGCCACTATGAGTTTCTGGTGATGTCTTTCGGGCTTACGAATGCCCCAGCTGCTTTCATGGATCTGATGAACCGAGTGTTCAAGGCCTACCTTGACTCCTTCGTCATTGTGTTTATCGATGATATCTTGGTTTATTCGAGGAGCAGGGAGGAGCATGAGCAGCATTTGAGAGTTGTTCTTCGGACTCTGAGGGATCAGCAGTTGTATGCCAAATTCTCCAAGTGTGAATTTTGGCTCAGTTCTGTATCTTTCCTAGGTCACGTGGTGACCAAGGAACGGGTGTGTGTTGATCCAAAGAAGATAGAGGCCGTTCAGAGTTGGCCTAGGCCTACTTCTCCTACAGAGATTCGGAGTTTCTTAGGCTTGGCAGGTTATTATCGGCGGTTCGTCGAGGGGTTTTCTTCTATTTCAGCACCTCTGACGAAGTTGACCCAGAAGAATGTTCCTTTCCTGTGGTCCGATGCCTGTGAGTCTAGCTTTCAGAAGCTTAAGACTCTGTTGACTTCAGCGCCAGTGTTGGCCTTGCCTAGTGGATCCGGGGGATTCACCGTATATTGTGATGCTTCGGGTGTTGGCCTGGGTAGCGTTCTGATGCAGGAGGGTAAGGTGATAGCTTATGCCTCGAGACAGCTGAAGGTCCATGAGAAGAATTATCCTGTCCATGATTTGGAGCTGTTAGCTGTCGTGTTTGCACTGAAGTTGTGGAGGCACTATCTTTATGGCGAGCCATGTGAGATATTCACCGATCATAAGAGTCTCCAGTACTTGTTCACTCAGAAGGACTTGAACGGGAGACAGCGCCGCTGGTTAGAGCTGCTGAAGGATTATGATCTTTCTATCCGGTATCATCCCGGAAAGGCTAATATTGTAGCCGATGCCTTGAGTAGGAAGTCCATGGGTAGCCTCGCCTATCTTGATGCTGATATGAGGCCGTTGGGCCGTGAGTTGCAGGCTTTGTCCATTAGTGGGGTTCGGTTTGATGATTCTGTTCCAGGCCGGGTGCTTGCATATGTGGGGTCTCAGTCGTCTTTAGCTTCCCAGATTCGGGAAAGGCAGTTCGAGGATCCTTATCTGAGAGATCTCCGGGACAGGGTCCTGAGTGGGGGAGTGTCCTCGTTCGTGATTGGTGATGATGGTGCTTTGCGGCTTAACGGCCGGGTATGTGTTCCAGCCATTGTGGAGCTGAGGCAGATGATTTTGGCAGAGGCTCACAGTTCGAGATATTCCATTCTACGGGTACTGCGAAGATGTATCATGATCTTCGAGAGCTGTATTGGTGGAAAGGGATGAAGAGGGATGTTGCTGATTATGTATCTCGGTGTTTGAATTGCTAGCAGGTGAAGTATGAGAACCGGAGGCCAGCCGGGGTGACCCAGTCTATGCCCATTCCCGAGTGGAAGTGGGAGCAGATCACTATGGATTTCGTAGTTGGTTTGCCGCTGACCGTGGGTAAGCATGATTCGGTGTGGGTAGTAGTTGATCGACTGACGAAGTCGGCTCACTTCATTCCAGTGAGGACTACTTATACCTCGGAGCGTCTGGCTCGTATCTTCATTGAGCAGATTGTGAGATTGCATGGTGCTCCTGTTTCTATCATTTCTGACCGAGGTGCTCAGTTCACAGCTCAGTTTTGGAGATCTTTTCAGAGAGAGCTGAGTACTCGGGTCGATCTCAGCACTGCATTTCACCCGCAGACTGATGGCCAGTCTGAGCGGACCATTCAGATCCTCGAGGATATGTTGAGGGCGTGTGCTATTGATTTTGGAGGCCATTGGGATAGCCATTTGCCGCTAGCAGAGTTTGCGTATAATAATAGCTATCAGGCTTCTATCCAGATGGCTCCGTTTGAGGCATTGTATGGTCGGAGATGTCGCTCACCTATCGGTTGGTTCGAGTCTGGTGAGGTCCAGGTGTTGGGGCCCGATTTGGTGCAGCAGACCTTAGATAAGGTCCGGGTTATTCAGGATCGACTCCGCACGGCTCAGAGCCGGCAGATATCGTATGCAGATCGGAGGCGGAGAGATCTTGAGTTCATGGTTGGGGACCGGGTATTCCTCAGAGTGTCGCCCATGAAGGGTGTTATGAGATTTGGGAAGAAAGGCAAGCTCAGTCCTAGGTTCATTGGGCCTTTTGAGATATTGGAGCGCGTTGGCGCCGTTTCTTATAGACTGGCTTTGCCTCCCTCTCTGTCTGTTCATCCGGTGTTCCATGTGTCCATGCTCCGGAAGTATGTTCACGATCTGTCTCATGTGATCGATATGGCTTCCGTGGAGGTAGATGGCAACTTAGCTTATTCGGAGGAGCCTATTGCTATTGTGGCTAGAGAGATCCGTAAGATGAGATCGAAGGTGATCCCGCTTGTGAGAGTTCAGTGGGGGCATCAATCCATTGCCGAGGCCACTTGGGAGCTTGAGTCCGAGATGCGTGAGAGGCATCCGCGCTTGTTCGATGATTCAGGTATGAAATCCTTGTATTTTCTAAGCCTGAATTTGCATTTTTAAGTTTTATTGATTTCGGGTGGTACCGAGGGGTCCTCGAAATCCGTGCCAGCTCCGTGGCTAGTGTGTGGATCCTACCTTAGACTTAGGCTCGTCCGAGGACGGCCGAGAGTCTAAGTGGGGGAGAATGTAACGACCCTCAAATAGTCGTTACGGGATCCAGGACCTCGATTTGCGTGTCGACAGTCCCAAAAGCTCCGTTAGGTCATTTATGACCCGTCTGTGAAATCTGAGTCGAAACGGAGTCCGTTTGATAGGTTTTCGAGAAAAGGATCCGTTTATGAAATTCCGGAAAGGAATTTGGGGTTTCGATAGGTCGTTTTGAGTAAACGAACCCCGATGGAAAATCCGAGCGCACCGTTAGGTCCGTCTCGTCATTTATGATATGTAGCAACCTTCAAAATTGAAAACGGACCTCGTTTGATAGGACTTTTGATAAAGTCCCCGTTTCGGAAGTTTAAAAGAGTTAAAAGAGGTTTCCGAGCTCGATTTGAGCAAATGAGCTCCGATGAGAGATCCGAAAGTTCCGTTAGGTTCGTATAGTCATTTGTGACTTGTAGCAACTTTCGGAATTGGATTCCGAGGTCGTTTGGTTAAATTTCGCTATTTTGGCGAAAGTCGAAAATTGAACCTTTGCCGTGGAACCCACTTTTTGAGTTCTGGAGGTCCGAATTGAGTTCCGTCTTGACGAGCATGTCACCCAAGTATTTTATGACTTGTGTGCAAAATTTGGGATCATTCCGAGCTTCGTAGGGTCCCGTTTTGCCCCTAAAACAGTAGAAAATCTGGTGCGACTTTTCTGTTCTGTTTTGGCGCAAACAGCCGGATAAAAGCTAAGTTTTCGGCGAATCCGTAAGGAATTAGGAAAAACTCAAAACATGAATTTTGTAGCCCTTTGAGTTCTGGTTCTAATGGCACCGGTTTTAGGTCATTTGGACATTCCTATCAAAAGTTAGAATTTTCTCAAAAGAAGCTGTCACAGAGGCAAAAAAAACTGCTATAAAAAGGCCATTTCGGTTCATAACTTATAAAAATCATTTGGTGAGCTCTTGAGGCGATTTTTGGGTATTTCTTGAAGACCCAATCATACTTACACTTAAGGTAAGCCCTTTCAATCCATCTTTATGTTGATTAACACAAGAATCAAAGGGTTGATTCTTGGAAATGGGTTAGAACCCTAGATTCTTAAGAATTGGGGAAAGACATCGAGCAAGGCTCGCATGTGGAATCTAAGTGTACTTTTGGACTCACGGGAGCGTGGGGAGTCTGGAAAAGTACATTTTGTAAATTTAGGGCTCGGCCCTACCCGGGGGCATTTTGGTAATTTTTACCCTAGGATGCCTATAGGCTTAAATAGCTATAATTGAGCACTCATATGTGCTATATCTTGTCTTAATAGACCTAGTGGAGAGTCCTTCGCGGACAAGGCGAGCGGGAAAGGAGATTCTTCCCGGCATTTGAGCCCGAATTTCGAGGTAAGTGAGACTTGACCTCTATTGTGCTTGTGGACTCTTCCTTCATGCTAGTATGCTTCATGTACGCATATATATACCTAACAATGGTTAGGATTAATGATGTGAATTACTTGCTATTATTGTTTGTTATAAATAGCGAGATTGTGACTCGACCGAGGTATGTGCCGGTCTAAACGCTACGTCGAGGTAGCTTAAATTTATATCGTAGTAACGCTTGCTACGCCATGCTTAGATAGCAAGAACTTGGGACATGGCCGAGGATGTTGCCGGCATGTCATGATAAATGTCTTGCCGAGGATTTTTCCGGCTTTTGTATGATATTGGTACTTGATTGTTCACGTGCCGGGTTGGGTAGTGCTGTCTATACGTAACCTTGGGTTGGACGACATGGGAGTAGGGATTGTACCCCCAAACTGTGGTCGGGTTAACCTTCGCCTTACGTTCAGCTAGCATAACCAACCTGGGTTACGGTGACTGTGAAATATTATCGTTATTAACATTTCTGTTATTATTTCTGTTATTGTTATTAATGTCGTGGATATTAATACTGTTAGAGGGACACTTGACAGGGGGTGTGGTGTCGCCTATACTATGAGATGTGTCACACTTGACAGGGGGTGTGGTGTGGACACTTGATCTTTGAGATGTGACACACTTGACAGGGGGTGTGGTGTGGTCACTTGATTTATTGAGATACGACGCACTTGACAGGGGGTGTGGTGCGATCGTAGACAGATTTGAGATGAGCCAACGACTACGGGTCGTTGGTCTACTTATTCATGATTGTGATAGTGACTTCGGGTCACGGTATATGGTTGATACTTAGTAGTGGTGTTGCTAGTCCATCGTAGGTCTAGGTTAGTCGGCACGGGAGTAGAGATTGGACCTCCAAACCGCCGCTGAGTTGACCTATGCCTTACGTTGGATGGGCATAATCCTTGAGACTTCTGGTTACTACTTGTGTGTATGGAATGTGTTCATCTATTTGTGATTTCACTACTTTATTGTATGATTACTATAGTATGTTGTTGCTTATGATGCATGTAGCGACTTGTCCCGCAAGGGTACCTTAGCGGGCCTGTCGGTGATCTTACTGGGCTTCGGCTCATAACTTACTCTGCTACGTGCGCAGGTCCTTCATCCAGTCAGCAGCCCGGACGTTAGCGGTTCCCGAGGCTTCTAAGACTTTTGATTGAGGTGAGCCGACCACACAGACCGTGGTGGGATACCGCCGGAGTCTCTTAGAGATAGGACTCAGATTTCTTTAATGTATATTCATACTTTATTGAGTCACTCTTAGAATGCTCCAATTCTTTTGTGGATATATTCTTTTGGACTTCACACTTTTATATTTATATATCCATTTATGATCTTTTCACATTATTGTTCTTTTCCGCATCTTGTTTCATTGGTTCGCCTAGGCAAATGTTGTTTAGATGCCATCACGAGCCCTTGGAAATTGGGTCGTGACAGTTTGCTACTTTAGCATGTCACTATTAGCCATGAGTGATCGGCAATGCGGTACATGTCTAGGAAAACAGCTGATTTAGAATAGATAGATTCAAGTAGAAGGGGAAGTCAGTTAAAAGAAATTTATAACTTAACATTCACAGGTCAACCATTACATTTACCATGAGGGTTTCAAGTGTAATTGTGATGCAAAGCTAAATAGGAAGTCGAGTTCGCCTCAATTGAGGTTGAGGGATCAGATAAACAACTACTAGAGTTGTGAATGATGTCTGTGGTATGCGAGTAGTAAGATCATCATATTAGTAGTGAATCTTTTTCATATGTGATTGAATTTCTACAAGGATCTTTTGTACAACTTTAATACGTACGACTCTTGATGATGCTCGCAGGTCGCACGAACTATTTGTCTGTATGAATTGTATGTGTAATTGACATGGAATTGGTTCAGATCCATTCCACCATGTGCATAGTGAGAGATGTTAGCTAATAAGGATTGGGTCATGGGTCGCCCATATAGACTGACCAGACCCTACTTTGTAGAAAATTAAATTAAAAAAAAGAAGATAACTTCTATAAGGAAGTTAATGTACGTTATGGGTCATGCGGTAGTTTTTTTTTTTTGTGGAACTGCCTTTCTTTTCTATTAAAGAGAGAGACAAACGTACTTCTTGGATATATAAAAAAGAAGATAGAAAAATTTAGTGAAAGAATTTTCCTTCTCTATTCTTCCATTTCATCACACGAAGAATCGCACTTAGTTGGTGAAATTCTAACTTTATTTCTTCGTAATTCAAAATTGATTTGGGGTAAATTTTATTGGTGGTGAGTTCAAATATTTTCGCTGCATCAAAAAGTACACAATTCGTTGTTCTCATTCCTTTATTTCTAACAATTTTAATTTGCATTTTCCAGCTGTCGAAGATAAAGGCTAGCAAGCAGAAGTCTTACTACAAAATAGAGTCGAGAATGTTAAATATAAATATATTATTTACACATTAAGATCCTAGCTAGTTAGATATGCATAAATGTAGCTAAAAAAAGATATGCATAAATGTAAACACATGTACATAACTTATAATTTTAATTATAGTGAATTATTTTGATTATTACTGTATATGTATTTACAAATTGTATTTAATAAAAATAACAAACCTAATAACTAAGAATAAATCATGAATTAAGAGTAAAAGTACATATTACAAAATCAATAAATATATAAAAAGTTGGCTAATGCTAAGTAGTGCCTAAGTAGTGAAAAGATAGCAACATACCCAAACATTGCATTCACCTCATTGGATTGAGCATCATACAATGCTAATACTACCAATTGAAGCAAATTTAATATTTTGATAATGTGCTTTACAAAAGTTACTACACTGCTTAGGAATAATGAATATGAAAAATTAATGAACAATCTAGATAATGATCTACAAACATGTAATTTTAACCTAAGAATGCATGTAATAATGAAACAATAGGATCCTAACTCGCCATGATCAATATCGCGTGCAGAAGAAAAGTTCCCAGCCAAAACAACCCTTAATGCTTCGCATGGGAGGGTGTTTGGACTGGGAATTTCACGCCTCAAGTCCATACAACCCCTGGCGCCTTGGCTTTTTTCCACTGGCCAAGCTGAATTAATTTCGCTCAGCGCAAGCAGACCGTGGCGCGAAGCATCAGGCAGTGTATCGGCTGAAACTTTGCATTCCCAGCTAAAACAGTCATCCATGCTCCACCTCATACAGTGTTTCGCCTGGGATATGCCAAAATCCATCAACAACGAAGAAAAACTTTGTAAACATCCTTGCAAACATCTTGTATGAAGTTGTATGATCCAAAACTTGCATCTCCAAATATAAGTACTATGAAGAAACTTCACCACAATAATTATAACCTTGAAAGTACCTACAAAAAAGAAAACAATGTTAGTAGTAAAATTCTCCATGCTCTCCTCTACATAGATTCGAGCATGAAGAAAAATTCAACTTCCCTTCTTTCTAAACATTCCTCCTCGATCTAGTGCGAATATAAGGCTCATTACTTATCCCCATTCACCAACCTCCTTACCATGCTATCCAACTCATGAAATGAATTCACCACGACATCTCCTTGATCAATCGCTAAGTTTTCCAAGTGATCTGCCAATTTATTACCTTCTCAAAATACCTGCATCATCACCACCTCTATGTCCTCCATCAAACTCCAAATTTCCTGCATTATTTGCACAATTTGCTAAAGCACCTCCCAAGTATTAGTCACTACATTCTTGAGCAACATTGAGTCTGTTTCAACAATAACTTGTGAATAAGAAGTAGAAACTACACACCTCAAGGCCATAAGAATTAACGTTGCCTCTGTTTGAGTATTCGTGGTCATGCAATCCTCCATCTACTCACAAGCATATACAAGATCCCCCCTGTCGTCCCGAACACAAAAAGCCCAAGAACTAACACCTGGGTTACCTCTAGAAGCTCCATCCGTATTATATTTGATCCACCCCACCTGAGGCGGACTCCAAACAACCTTTTTCATCACAAGCTTAGGCATATGATCTCTTAACACCGGTAACAAGTCCTCCCACCTACCAGGCACATACTGAAAGTTCCTTCTGCGAACTCCAGCAACATGATAATATGCTGAGTGACAAGATACACCAACCTATGAGCTGAGGTCGACCCACCATGCCTCAAGTTATTCCTCCATTTCCACAACTCCTACAAAATAAAAATGGGAATAGCATGGTAAATCAACCTCAGGACCAGGCTACCAGGAGCATCCCACCACAAACTAATAACTTGCGTCAAGTGCAACTTATCAAAATTAAGACCTGCAGGACCTCCAAGATATTTCTAGACATAACGTGCTACAGGTGCATTCAGAAACACATGTGAAACAGTCTCCACATCCGGGTTCACACAACAATGACACCTAGAGGAGAATTGAATTCCCCACCTCTTCATTATATCATCTAAGGGCAGTTTTAATTTCAACAGCCCTCATAAGAAAAATGACATCTTAAAAGGAATACCTTTAACCAAGATATGCTTGTAAAGATCACTTGGCTTCTTCCTTTGCCTCACCAAATGATAAGTTGACCGGACTGAAAAAGTACCATGAGACTCCAGCATCCAAAAAGGCATGTCCCTCTGTTCAGGACAAGTAGGAGGCTTGACATTCTGAATCATGTGCTCAGCAACATCTTCAGGCAGTAGCTTCCTGAGGCACTGCTCCAGCCATACTCCACCCTCATCAACTTCATAGACACACACTACAGTCTCCTCACATGCAAATTCACGAGGATTTGCATATCAACGGACCAAGTCCAGTCCAGTTATCTAGCCAGAAGTAAGAATTGCCCTTTTTTAGCTTGCAAACTATCTCATGATTCATCTCAGGCCTTCTCTGCAACATCTTCTTCCATGCGTAAGACCCCTTCTTCCATGTCACCACCATAGAATGATGCTTTTTTCAAGTATTTGTTGCTCATATAATCCCTCCATAAAGACTGCTTGGTACGAAAATTCCACCACAACTTTGCAAATAATGCCTTGGAAATATCATACAAGCTCCTAAAGACAACTCCACATTCATTCAGAGGATGACACAAAGTCTTCCAAGAAGCCCAGTGCCTGCTATCCTAACCCACAGAGTTACTCCAAAAAAACCTGGCAAACATCATGTGAAGTTGAGCTACCACCCCAGCATGGTGGTCACATGCAGATAACAATTGAATAGGCATACTCTAAAGCACTGAGGAAATCAGAGTCACCCGTCTACCTATGGAAAGCAATTTACCAGTCCAGTAGTCAAGCTTTTTCTGCACCTTCTCCACCAATTCATTATAGTGACAATTCTTTCTCCTAGCATAATAGATAGGCACGCCAAGATACTTGAAAGGAAATTTTCCCCTCAGTATCTCAGTAACATTAAGCACCTTGTCAATTATCAACTACGGAACCTAACTATTCATATACACATTACTCTTCTCCTTATTGATGATCTGACCGCTGGACAGCTCATAACTAGCAAGAGTCTCCATCACCAGTTTTAATGATCCCTCCTCAGTAGATGAAAAAATAATCATATCATCTGCGTACACTAGGTGATTACGATAGGGACTCCACTTTGGCATCCCATACGGCACAAAATTGGCATCTCTATGCAGCGCATTCAGAGATCTGGAAAGGCACTCAGCAATAAGCAAAAACAAAGTAGGCGATAGACGATCACCTTGTCACCTCCTAGAAGACTGAAATAACCCATAGGGCTGGACATTTACTAGTAAAGAGTACCAGTTATTACACAAGGTCCTGTTGACCATGTCAATAAATATCTCACCAAATCCCATCCTCCTTTAGGCCTTCGTCAGAAACAAACATGACACTCTATCATACGCCTTAGCCATGTCTAGCTTGATTACCACATTAGCTGGCTTCCCCCTGTCAGCAATATCGCGCACAATTTCTTGAACTAGCAAAATATTCTCAAAAATGCTTCTCCCCTTCACAAAACCAGATTGCTGCGGTTAAATTATCTCATGCAATAAAATAGAAAGCCTGCCATGAATTACCCTGGAAAATACCTTATTGCTGAAGTTCCTCAGACTAATTGGTCTCATGTCTGAAAAGGTAGGATAATCTTTCCTTTTAGGCAAGAGAACCAGGTTAGTAGCAGTTATGTAACGAGGCAGAAAGTGACCCTGAAAGAATTCCTATACCATTTTAACCACATCAGCACCAATAATATCCCAACAAGAATGATAAAAAGCACCCGTATAACCATCAGGGCCCCTACAGATTCAACATTCAGGCCAAAAACTGCCTTCTTCACCTCTTGTTCATCTGGCTCAGCAACAACATCATTATTTTGGTTCTGTGTAATAAGACTAGGAAGGTGATCCAGTATAGAAAAATCATCTGGTACCAGATCATTAGAAAATTGAGCCTGAAAAAATCTGGTCGCCTCCTGGGCTATGTCTGAGTCGTTCTCAAGCCAAGAACCAGTAACATCCGGAATTCTTCTAACCTGTAACACCTTCCTTTTTTACATGAGCATGAAAAAATTTGGTGTTTCTATCCCCATCTTTGAACCACTGCATACCAGCTTTCTGCTTCCAAAACTGTTCCTCCAGAGCATAAAATTGAATCAACTCTACATTCACTCTCTGTAGTCTCTCTCTGTTGTACCCAGTAGGATGCTCCTCGAACTCCTGTTCATTTACCCACACCACCTCCTCTAGCGTAGCAATCTGCCTGAAGATGTCACCGTATGTCTCCCTGCTCTAAACAGACAATGTCTTTCTCAATTTTTTCAGCTTGCAGTGAAAGTTATAAAAAGGATCCGCACTAAAGTTTCCATCCCAGTTCTCTCTAACAATGGCCTGGAAAGACTCATGCTGCACCCAAAACTTCAAAAATCTAAACGACTTCTTTAAAGTAGAGCTATCCATGTTAGTAGTAATCAGCAACGGCGCATGGTCTGACCCCTGCCTAATCAAATGCTCCACTTCAAACTGAGGAAATAGCTGTTGAAAGGCCTGATTCATAAGACACCTATCAAGCCTTTCGAATATACATTCATCATCCGATCTACCATTCCACCAAGTGTACATGCTGCCCTTGAAACCCATGTTAATCAGCTGACAAGTATTGATATAGTGGACAAAATCTTCTAACTTCCGGTAGTAAACTGCTAGGCCCCAAACTTCTCAAGCTCATCAGCAATGACATTAAAATCACCCCCACCAACCACGGGGATGTCACGTCACTAGAATGAGCATACAACAAGTCCCAAAGTTCCGCCCGAGTGGTGTGATCAGTACTAGCATAAACCAACGACACCACAAATTTCAGCAAATCATCTAAAAATGTCAGCTTCAAAGACAAGATTTTTGATGAATCATACACAACCTCCACTTGATATTTATCCTCTACAAAAACCCATATTTTACCATTGAAGTTATGCCAAAAAGAACCCATACCTAGCCACAGACGATATTTGTCAATATGTCTGTAGTGCTGAAACGGCTCCGTTAATGCAATAAATGAAAAGTTCTTCTGCCTATGCATTGTAACCACTCTATCAAAGGCCTGTTGAGTATTGACAGACCTTATATTCCATATGAGTAAGCTATTCACTGGAAACAAGAGGCTTTGGAAACTGTCCACCTTGTTGATACCCCTCCGGCTGGCGGAGGAGCACTTTTATCTCTGTTTCCCCGAATCTGCTTGGTCTTCTTCTTCTGTGCCGCCGCATGTTTAGGTGATATATCATCCTTTTCAGCTGCATTAACATAATTCTGAGCCGTAGACTCAGTATCAAGCTCTTCATCATCACCAATTTCCACCAGCTTTTCAACCGGTTTGTCAAAAACATGCGCTAAAGCTGGTGTAAGCTCGAAATTCTTTACAACCAGTTGTGTATTCTTCTTTTTTTTTTTCACTATCATAGGCTGCTTTCAACTCCTCCAGTTCCTTATTAACGGCTGGCCTACCTCTTGATAGCACAGGACTGGCGTTAACCACATCAATCTGCTTATCAGCACCACTGTTGACACCCAATTTTGTCCATCCATTTTTCACAATTTGGCTATATTTAATTAAAATGCGTAATATTATTTTTTAAACAAAATTGTATTAGATAACCTGTATTTATGTGTGTAATACTATTATTAATCCTCTATTTATATTATCCTTACTTAATTGTGACTATATTACATAATTGCATCATTTAGGCTATTTTCCAAAATACATATGCTATTTGTGCAATTTAACGCATTACGACATTATTTAAATAATTATTTGTGGCTATTTATATTTAATTAGTCTTATTTAAGCTCATCTATATTTATTTTTGATTAAATATATTTATTTATTAATTATTTTTATTTTTTTCTATTTTTATACTAATTATTTATATTTATAAATATTTTAATTAAATACTAGTCAAATTATCATTTACAATTCTAATACCCACTACATCTATTCCCCGTCATCATTTTTAATCCACATATACACCACTTGAGCTCCACATAAGCCTATACCTCACTAAAGTACACGTTTAGCACAAAGTACAACTGTCTCAAGCATGTGTACACCATGTCAAAGCGTGTGGTACAATCTTCCAAAGCACTCCTTAACTCATCCACCTCAAAAATATGTGTATACACTCACACATACAACGTTTACACTTAACCCCTGACGTGCCTACGTGGCACGATCTTAGCCTTCCAACTCATCCATCCGACGGCCCAAAGCAAACCTTCCTTTTTTAATTTACAGCACACCCACATCCCCAAAACCCTAAAAATCATTTACCATCTCTCCTCTCTTCATACACCAGCCTCCCTCACCCCCTCTCTCCCCTCTTTCTCCATGAAACCGGCCAGATACAACCAAATCTCCACCACCCCTCGCCATTAACACAGCCAGATGCGGCCTTCTCTCTCTCTCTGTCTCCTATTGTTTTCACACAAGGAAGATGGAAGAAAAATCATTTTCTCCTCACTGTTGCATAAATCCGAAAAGGAAAATGAGAAATCAAGTACAAATCTTTTAAATCTAAATCGTACAAGGCAAGGATTGAAGATTTGAATCAAGCAAAAGACAAGGAAAACGGGTCAAACGAGACTGACCGGACCCGACCCGGAAGCACACGGGTAATATTTTTCTGTTATTTCTTTTCTTATTCTTATCTGTTAAAATCATGGAAATTAATGCCTATTGTTATTTTGTTTAACAATGGAGAATACATGTATTATGAATTAACTACATTCATATAGGTTCACATTAAGGGCTGTAATGATTGAATCTGTCGTGCATTTGATAGTCGTCTTAAAACTAGTGAACTATCGTTTTGCATTTCTTGTTAAAACGCATATTGGAATTAAGTTGAAAGCGTCTGCCCGTTTTGTTTGTTGTTGATACTTTGCTTTGGCTTGGTAATGTATACATTTAAGATGGCCGTGTTTCTGCTGATTGTATACACATTCATATGTTCTATTGGATTCCTGAACTTAGGAGTATACAATTTGGCTTGCTTTCTTCTTCCTTTTTGGGTGAAGAGTGCTAATCTTTTCTTAAAAAAAGGGCATACTGACTCGAACCTCTCCTTCCATCATGTCTATGTTCACATAACTCTTTTCTTCCATTAAAGATAATGTTCCTCATTTTTGGGCTGATTGATTTGCACACATACTTCCCTTTCTTTCTCCCTTGATTTGCTGAATTAGATCCTTCTCTAATTTCAAATGGAGATTGTGAATGTTCTTTCCCTTCTTAAAATTGATTAACATCATGTTTGGGGGCTGATTGATAGGCCTTTTGAAAATAGGTAGATAAACTTCTTTATTTAGATTTATAGTTGTTAGGATTCAAATCAGATTGACAAGTATTATTCTTTTTCCTTATTTAGATGATTTTCCATATAATTTGGATTAAAACCCGCCCCTCCTCTTACACTATAAATAGGACTTGCTTTTCAACCCAGGGACACTGAATACAGCCCATCCCCCTCACAGACCCTTAACATCTCTAGATACACTTCTTCTATACTTTTTCATACTGAAAAGACATCTCTTTTCCTTTCATATTCCGTGGTTTCTCTCAACACAAAAGGCAAAGTTGCACTTGGCCCTTTCTTGTTTCTCTTTTGTCCTTGCTGGCTGAAAGTCCAAGCAAAGCTTTGGCATTGTTGTTCAATTCCTACTCTAGTATCTACCTGTCTTTTGTCTTTTGTGTGTAAATCTCCTGTTAAGGTACACTCTCTTTATTGAATGAATGGTATCTGAACACGCAAATCATGTCTCTCATATGATTTAGTTCTGTAAAGATTTATGTATGTGTGTCTAATTGCTTGGCCTTTTATGGCCACCTACTAACTCTTGGCATGCAAGCTTTGGATAGCCTTAAAAGGGTTATACCACCATTGATTCTTATGCAGGTTCAAGACTAGTAGATAACCATTTTGTTATGACTTATAACCTTTGAGCTTGAAATGTAAAAGAACCTAATGGTTCACATTAAAATGCGTACAGGGCATTACTCTTCACTTTCCTTCCTTTTCTTATCTTCCCCTAAACCCATTTATGTATTTGTTAGGATTCCCCTTTGGCATGTATGGTATAGCACCATAAGGTGCAAGTTAGCATGTAGGACAGGTGAAACAGATCGTACACTACTAAGTGCAGTTAAAATTGGCTATGAAGGGGCCATTTCTAACCCTACTCTTTAGTTTTTATGTGTGCAAGGGCTAAAATCATAATGCATGTTGAAAACTGGCTTATTTATGCAAATATCAAAACTGAACATTGCGGCAGTGTCCTAACAGGTTTGAATCTGAAAATTTGATGTCAATTTAGACCTGTCTGTTCAGCTTTAATATGTTGGAATTAAACTATTTTTGAAAAGAGCTAAAATCGTCATATATGTTGAAAATTAGACTATTTGTGCATAACTGTATTTCTGGAAAGCTACATCAGTATTCAACAGTTCTAAATCTAAAATTGAAAGTCAATTTAGGACTGTTTGCACAATCCTAGTTTCCTTGAAACTGTAATATTTTGGCAAGAGGCTGAAAATGCAAGACAATTTAAAACCGAACCATTTCTGCAAAGTTTAAGCTCTGAAATTGCAGCGTAGCCTAACAGGTATGAGTTGAAAGTTTATAAATTAATTTGGAGGCCCGTTTTCTTAAGTTAAAATCATAGTTGCATGTTTCAAATTATGTATTTTATTTGCATGATCGTATTTGTTATTTGGCGCCTAGATGTCTAGACTTGGGGCATTAATAAACTTAGGGTCTAGATATTTACATTAGTAGTCTCAATGGCCTCCGAGACATTAAGTGGGACGCTAGCAAAACTTTAGGCCGTAAAATATTAGCATTGCATTTCAGATTAACAACTTAAAGAGGGTATGGGGGTTAAGGGTATTTAAGCCCCTCGGATATGATGGAAATTGCCCGAGCTATATGATAGTGGATTCTGAAACTATCTTCTCCGATAAAAATTGGGTTCTGATCTGAATAGGATAATAAAGCCTAGGGTCTTTTATTAGTTAATTCGTGTTAATTTTGCAATCCACGACTATATATGTAGTATATTTATTATCCAAATCTATTTTGGCAAATTATATTAAACTGTTTGTATAACCCAATTTTAAATTTGCATAAGTATACTAGAATGATAGATCTATTGAGATTTTGACTCTTCTCTAAGGATTAGACTAGTTTTAGACTGGAATTTGAAATTGCGACTTTAGACTTGAAAACTTATTTAATATATCTTAACTTATTTATGTTCTTTGACTTATTTTGTATGCCTTATTTATATTTTATAACTTAAACCCAATATAGAAATCTGTTGGGAACCATATTTGTGGAACTTAGGAGGTGCCTAACCCCTTCCTTCTAGGTTAACTTGAACACTTACCTGAATCTCTGATTAGTAGACCAACCCGGAGTTATTCCTTTAAAGTTAATTGAATCAATAGGTGACCTAATACGCCTAAAAAATTTATTAGGTGACGACTCCAAAACTCCAACTCCAAACGAGTTACCCGAAGTCGGAAACCACTTTAAATGGGGTACGACAACCACCATGCGGCTTTTCAGCACTACTCTGTGATTTTTCAGCACTTGCATTTTTCTGACTTGAACCACGTTGATCTCTGTCTTCCTTATCTTCCTTGTCACTATTATCCCTTAACATATCACCCTCCAACCCCATGTATTCATCAGAAGGATCATCTTCTAAATTTTGTGAATCAGCAGCATCATTTCACTCTCTTCCCTAACATCCACCAATTCATCATCATCCTTCTCCGAGTCAACTACCTCCAGCTTATCATCTTTCACATAACCATCATCCTCTGTAGTAACTTTGCCCACCAAAGATTTAGAAGGAACCTCCTGTTGAGAGGTTTTCAGGGTCGCAGGGACAACAGTAGTAAGCGCTGCATGCACAGTGGTAATAGGCGCTGCAGCTGTAACAAGGGCTCCCTATGGAGCTGTTTTACAATCCTTTTGAGGCTGAGTCTGGGACTTTACAGGTTGATTCCCATCATTTCCTTTCTTAAGGTAGGGTTATACGGTAGAATCATTAAAATGTGAATTCCTTGTGAGGATCTAAGGTAGTAATAGAATATCATAGCGCTAGAGCTGGGTCAAGAGTAAGGGGCAAGTGCCTATAGAAAGCCAATTTCTTTTATTAGAACCCTGGGAAAATTCATATTTTGCATTTCTACTTCCTCCATCAGACAAGGGAGCTGATGGGTTTCTTCCAAGTCTGTTTCACCCAGTTCTTAGTCGATATAGGAATAGAAGCATTACCTTTCCAGCTGATTTTGGAGCTGCAACACCATTTTTAACTGCACCTTTCTTAGAGCCTGCAGTATCTCCTTTCTCAGTAGCGGGCTGCACATCATTTTTTGTCACAGCTGGTTCCTTGTCACCCAAGTCACCAACCTCCTGATTATCATCTTCCTGCAACGCTGCAAATTGATTATTTCCAGCCTGCACCAGAGCTAAATTATCATTTGGCTTTCCAACACCTTTTTTCAGCGGAACATTATCATTCCCTCTCCTCCTCTTTTTTTTTTCTTTTTTTTTTTTGCATCATTCCACTCTTCCTCATTCCTATTGCTACTTGCAAAATACGCAATGGAGGTGCCGGGAGAGCAGGAGCAGGCTTGTCACGAGCGACACTTTCATCCTTGTTCCCACTATTTTTTAGTTCTTCCCACAACTCAGGATGCACAACTTTGCATGAAATTTCATTATGACACTGAAGCTTACAAGTTTTGCAATACAAAGGGAGATGATCAAATTGAATTCCAGCCTAAGTTTATATAACTTCACCCGTATCATCATCTTCTCCATTAATCAAAACCCTCGTAGGGTGCTTAGCCAGCAAATCAAGCTCCACTTTCACTCCAGCACAAATGAGTCTTGTCTTATTAAGAGTAGCTGTATCAACTTTCAAAGGCGTTCCAACTGCTGATGCTATTGAAAAAATAAATTACAATGCAAAATAATATGGTGGTAAATTACGGAAACTTATCCATGCAAGAGCCATTGAAGTTTCTTCCTTATGTTTCTAATGTCCAGTCCATTTCAATGATATCATAGGGTAGGACCTCCCTCTAAACTTAATTCTTTAAGTAGGTGTTGATAAAAAATTAACATAATTTTTCAACAATGTTAACCTAATCAACACGTAAAGACTATCAAGATAACCAATATTATAGTCACCTTTAATATCGTACTGGCTCGGGATGAATTTACTAAACTCTCCAAGTTTGGCCTTCCATACGAAAATTTTTCCAAGCATTGCAAACTGCAACTGCTCTTTGACAAGTGATTTCTTCACCTCTGAAGTCTTCCATTTTAATGTTGCTTGTCCTTGATTGTAAAAAACCGTACGAAAAAGATGTTGATCAATATCAACTTTTTGAACATAGAGTTTCAAAATATGAGCATAAGAGCTATTTTGATTGGGTGTGGGGGTCGTTGTTGTAGTGGGTGAGGTGGGGACGGGCTGAGCAACCCCGGGAGGGGGCTGCCCAACCAGTGGAGCAGCCATGGCTGCGTTAAAAGAAGTGGCGCGCTAAATTCTCTACAAAATCGCCCAAAATCGCAATAGAGGGGGAGAGCACATTTTCTTAGGCCTCACTTATTTTAAAAGCTATCACCAACTTTTTAATTACTTCAATTTTCTCTTTACTAATATAGATAATTTCGAAACATTACAGAGTCAACATCTATTACTTAAATTTCGTGTCGAGTCAAACTCCGTCAAATAAATAAAGACGAAGGGAGTAATATAAAATGAACTTTTCAATATGTTGGTTTTTGTATTTGTATCAGGTATATTTTGTTGCAAAATGAGTACTCTATTTGTTTCTATTTATATTATTTTTTTTGACTTGACACAAAATATAATAAAATAATAATTTTTTTTGGAATTTGTGATCTAAAATAAGTCATTGTTATTGTATATTGATAAATTTAAAATTAAATTATTTGTAAATTTAAAAAGGTCTCATTCCTTTCGGAATGAACTAAAAGGAAATAAGTACACATATACCAAAACGGGTGGAGTAACATTTTTGTTTTCGGGTCAAAGAAATTCTGCTGAATCCTGCAGCTCGTAATGTACTCTGTTTATCACTTGCTGCGCTATTCACCTGATTTATTAAATTCAGCTGGTTTGCTTGGAGTTTCAGTGTTTTTTAGTTGACAATTCAACTACAATTTTGATTTCTCTAAAAGAAAAGTTACACCTGCACAAACAATTTTATATGTCCACACCATGAAGCATATGCTGTATAATTTGGGTCCAGAAGTTAATCTAATAATGGCCTTTGTCTTTATTAATGAATAAGGCTCTTATATTTGCATATCAAAACCGTCTTATTCTATTTTCAGCTTT
This sequence comes from Petunia x hybrida, assembly GCA_037355625.1. Lineage (NCBI taxonomy): Eukaryota > Viridiplantae > Streptophyta > Magnoliopsida > Solanales > Solanaceae > Petunia > Petunia x hybrida. Next base: position 25,648 of record JBBBVM010000450.1, read on the forward strand.
GGCAAACTTTTATACAGACTCTTAATTTTCCAATCTTTCCCTATTCAGGGCGTGATTAGTGATTCAATGTGTCCTGTTTCAGAATACCAATAAAATGAAAATTACTTGTTGGCATCACAACATCAAATTTAATTAACTTGAGTCAAGGACTAAGATTAAACATACAAAAATCATTTTATAAGTTAGTTAACTGTATTGGATGAAAAATCACCGAGGTTTCGAGTAAGACCCCGAAGCCTAACACGAAGTCTACTCTATGAGGTTAGCTCACGAGGAAAGGTTGCATGATTCTTCGAGCTCGAAGTGTCGAGCTCGGAGAAAGCTCCGTGACAACATGATCCCGAACAGAAGTAACGCCTCGTCAGACGAGGCCTGATCTTTATAACCGTCGACAGTTGCTCCAGCATTTAAGGGGAATATCGCGAGTCTGCCACGATCAACACAGAGTAATGGCCATAAAGGCACAATTATGACATTTATAACGTTATTCTTTCTCCTGACTATAAATAGGTTTCATTTGTAAACAAAGGGGACAGATACAATACAATATTCAACTTTACTTTTGTTCACTGTCTCGTTTGTCATTTAGCTTATTCACTGCCTCGTTTACTTTTTAAGTCTTTCGTCTAGTTCAAATATAATTTTAGCTCGAGCATCACTTCGATACAAGCAAATTACCAGTTAAACCCAATACAAATTCGATTTGTTTTCCTATATCGATTTAGGCCGACACAAATTGGCGCCGTCTGTGGGGATCTGGTAATAACGTTTGTTCCGAAGCCTGTAGTTTCAACTTTCCACCAAAAATAAAATGTCAGATACTGTCAATGATACATGACTATCCAAGTGCCAGATCAGACAGTGGGTACCACCGAGACCAATGGTGGACTCCCAGTAAACCCAACTGGCTCAACACCGCCTGTTAGCCCCAACCCAGCGAAAAATTCAGCTCTGTTGGTTAGGTTAACGCCCCCAAACGGATCCACCCCGCTGATTGGTCTAACACCTCCAGTAGGAGCATTATCAGCCGATCCAACCTCCTCAAATTCTGGCGACCCCTTTCAACAGTTCATGGTGAACTCGCTACAACAAATGCGAGAACAGGCCGCCGCTCAAGCAGCCGCGCAGGCTCAATTTAATGAGCAATCTCGAAGCTCTTTGCAAGCTCTCACTGGGAATGGAAGAGTACATCCCACCCTCGGTGATTTTCCCTCCATGATGTTTAATAGAGGAAACACCAACACTACACCCCTCGGAACCAACACAGGAGGTCTCCCAAACTGGATCACGTATGGGGTCTCGGGGACTGCAGCCCCCACAATATCTCAAACAAGCGTCGCGTCTGACTTCGAAAAGTGGAAGAAGGAGTTCGAGGCTATCATGGAAAAGCAGCTAAAAAAACGTGCCAGGAGTCTGCAAACCCCAACGAGCGCTGGACATCGAAAAATATCGCCAACTACCCTTCAAGCCTGAAGCTACTCCAGCACTCATCCCAAACATTTCAAATTGCAAATTTTGAAGAAGTACGACGGGACGGTGGACCTAGTTAACCATATTACAGAATATATGGCCATGGTTAACAGCAACGATTTAACCCAAAGTGAAAAAGAATCCATGTTCTTGAAAAAATTTGCCGACACCTTAGAAAAATGGGTGTTGCGTTGGTACATGCTCCTCCCTTCTGAGTCCATTCCAGCTTCGACGAATTGGAAGACATGTTCATTAAAGCCCACACTGTGGCCCAAAAGATCCTCAAAAGAAAGGAAGATATCTTTGACGTAAAACAAGGATACCTCGAGCCCATCAAGGACTTCCTCGAGCACTTTCAAGCCGAGAGGATGGACCTGCCAAAGATGGATGACAGTTTGGCAGTCATGACCTTCGAAAAGAACCTCAACGTGGGAAATTCAGAGGCTACGACTGAGTTAAAGAAAGAGCTCCAGCAGTGGCAAGCTTGAACTTGGGATGAATTGCATGACCGAGCCACATCAAAGATCAGGCTCGAGGAAGCAGAGTGGAGAAAGACAGGACGAGGCCATTCCTACCGAGGTCGATCTGAGTCCTCTCGACGCGTTGATGCGCCACGAGGGAATTCAAAAAATCGATACGAACTGTACCACGGAGCTCAAAAGTAGCACGTAAGTCAATGCCTCGGGGGGGCATCAACACGTGAGCCAAAGACTCGGAGGAAAATCTGGATCATCCTCCAATAAAAAATCCTTGGGCCCGTCCCTGGTAACCAAGAAAAAAAATTTCCTCAAATTTCTGAGTACAACTTCAACATATCAACCTCCGAGCTGGTAAATGCGGTCAAAGGAACGACCGATCAAGGTATGAGGCTACCTAAATACATGAGAACACTCCCGAGCAAAAGAGATCAAACTCGATCTTGTGAATTTCACATGGACTACGGGCACACAACTGAAGATTGTAAAGAGTTGCGTCTCGAGGTGGCTCATCTACTAAAGAAGGGGGTGCTAACAGAGTATTTGACTGACAAAAGGAAACACAACTACTCGAAGAATAGAAGAGAAGAGCAACCACCCCGAACACAGTCACCAAAGAGGGTAGTGAATGTCATCACTGGGGACTCGGAGGTAAATAGAATAAACTTTGCTGCTGCAAAGAAATTGTGAAATCATCATGTACCGCAGAAAAGAGAGCAAGAGTCGGTGAATCAAGTAAAGAGATGGTGTTCGGTAAAGAAGATTGCGATGGGATGATATTCCCTCATCATGACGCGCTAGTGATCACACTCAGGATCAATGACTTCGATGTCAAACGAGCTCTAGTTGATCCCGGCAGCTCGGTAAACATCATCAACCATGGAACAATCAAGAAAATTTGGTTGAAAGACCTAGTCGTCCCAAAAGTAATCATATTGACAGGATTCAATAATTCTACTGAGAAAACTTTGGGGGAAATAACCCTCACAACTACTGCAGAGGGAGTAGACAAGTAAACCACTTTCCAAGTGATGGCCGAGGACATGGCCTACAACGTTATTCTTGGAAGACCTTGGATCCATGAAATAGAGGTTGTGCCGTCAACCCTACATCCAGTAATCAAGTTTCAAACTCCGTGGGGAGTGAGAGCCATCTGAGGATAGCAACGAATAGCACGGGAATGTTATTCGATTGCAATGAAGAGTACAGTCGCCCCGATCGGGCCAAGGAAATAATGACAAACAAAGACTCCACAATCGGGGACTTCACATGGCAAAGCCCTCAGGAAACGAGCAACAACCTCATCAAAGATCGCCCTTGCGGACTTGTTTGAATAAGTTTATGCTATTATGATCTCGTATCTTTTTCATCTAAGTTCTGTTATAACCAGGAATTAATTATAATAAAGGCATGCCGATGTATCCAATCAATGAATTAAACTTTGATTCAGCATCTCTTTATTGTCATTTGATATGCATAGCAAATCATAAGTTAAGCCTATGGCTCAAGGGCGAGACGTCGTCCTAAGCTAGCTTGAAACAACAAAAAATACTAAAAGTCTTGCAAGCAAATTCAATATTTCCACAAAGGGAATTTCCAGTAATAAAAAGGCTCGAAGGCTCAAGTATTTATAAAATAAGTGGCACGAAGGCCTTAACCGAATATAAACAAAAAAGAAACAAAAACAATACTCTAAACCTCCGCTTTGGAATCATCACCTCCTTCGTCTGAGCTCTCGCTGCTCGAAAGGAGATTTCTATTAGCTTCTGGGCCCCGACAGCATCGCTCTCGGCCTTGGCGATCTCAGCTTTAAGGTCAACCCCACCGCGACACTCCTTCAGAGTCTTCAGCCCCGTTTGAATAACGACCCAGTTCTTATCAACTTTGGCCCGAGTCCTCCTCATTCTCCGCCTCGAGGAGAAAGAATCAGCCTTGCCTCTCAAAAACATGACCTCGCTTTCGAGCTGATCTTTTTCCTTGGCCAACAGCTCTTTCTCCGCAGCCATCTCATTCATCTTAAGCAACTTTTGCTTCAAGTCGGCATGGAACTTCTTGGCCCACTCAGTAATAGCTGACTGAGCCTCGTTCCTTACCCTCTTCAGCTCGGCGTCGCAAAGTTCCTTCAAACGGGCCATCCTCTCTTCAATAACAGATTTAGCCTTAAGGGCTTTGATCATCTCGAGGTCGGACTTGTTGACAATATTTCTAGCTTGTTTCAACTTGAGCCTCGCGTTCATTAACTCCTTCTCAAAACCACTCACTTAGGCCTCGAGACCCGCTCGCTCTCGCCTCCATCCTACCTTCAACTGCTGGAGACTTTCATCTCGTTTGCATTCAATCTCGGCAACCCTGATAGAATTGATGTAACACTACAAAAGAAAAGTCCAAAAGGTTAAGGAAGAAAACAAACTCAAAGCTGAAAGGGAAAAATTGAAGGGAGCATACATGAATGGCGTGCTGAGCAGCATCAGCCATCAGGTCAGAAATGTGGGACTCCTTAAGGCGATCACGTTCCTTAGGGCCTAAGAGCCCACGGAGGCTGATCGGGACCTGGATATCGCTATCTAGGAGACAGAGCTCGGAAGAAATCTCAATGTAACCGAACTGTCTCCAAAAAGATGCATCAGGAGTAGGCTCGGAAGCAGCTCGAGGAGTCTTGTCTCCCACTCAAGATGGCCGAGCATCATCCGCTTCCGCTGTCGCCGTAGACGGAAGTTGAATGCCCCTCATGTCTTTATCAGCAACTTGAGCCAGTCCAGGCTCATGAGTAGGGGGAACCACAACTTCTTCCCGAGTTTTCTCTGCCTCATCGGCAGGAGTGAGCTCGGGGAAAAGGACAGGCTCTAATTTAGCCCGCTTCGCCTCCGAAGTTTTCCTCGAAGATAACTCCTTCTTTTTTTAAACTGAAAAGAGAGAGAAAGAAAGTGATTAACGAAAAAATGAAACAAAAGATAAAATCAAGAGGAAAGATACTCGACCTGTTTTGGCCTCAAGGTCCGGTGACCCCTCGGGAGCTGTCTTTTTCTTCTCCTCTTCTTTTTTCTTTTTCACCTTTTCCCTTCGAAAGATTTCCAATCAAATCTTGAAGGGCATTCAAAGCATCTCCGACCTCAGGAACTTCCTCCTTCTTATCCTTTCTTTTCTTCTTTCGTTTTCTCTCCTTCGGCGCGGTGATTGCCCTCTTGGGGAATCCTACAACAAAGAAAAGACAATGAAACGCCGAGACACGGGGCTTCAAAAAAACTAGATCAGATTAAAATTGGATGAAAGGATAACTCACCATGCCGTTTGCATGCCCATTGATTCTCATCCAAAGCGGCCAAAACCATCCACGACCTCTCTGGCCTAGGTTTGGCATCAATAATAGCCTGAACGCATTGAGTCAAATTCTTTGGACGAACAATTGGGATCGTCTCGGCTAAAAAGATAGGAATGAAGAGTCAAAAAAGGAAAAAGTGATGAAAAATAAACAAAGATAGAAACACTCACGTGCTCGATTCCACCGCTCGGGGAAATCAGGCCTCGAAGACAGAAGTTCAATAGGCAGGAGGACGAAACACTCGTTCCACCCGCAGTCCTCGAGGTCCTCGCTCTTCGTGACCAGTGAGTACGAGCCCCGCTTGTTGAGCTGAACAACTCCGTCCTTATGAAGGGTAGGAGAAAATAGGTACAAAAGATGATCAAATGTGAAAGGGACCCCTGCTAACTTGCTCAAAAATTCGAGGCATTGAACGTGCCTCCACATCCCAGGTCCAATCTGGGCTATACATGATTGGTAGGTACGGCAAAAAGTGTCCAACACCTCAGGGATAGGGAGAGAAAAACCAATTATGAAAGGATAAGTGAAAACAAAGGAGCGCCCTTCAATTCGATCGCACACCCGGCTCTCAGGGGCGGAGATACCAACCTTCACCTCGGGGCCCCAATTGCAATCAGAACGAACCAGATGAATACTCGCCCGAGTATTCAAACTCGGCGTATCTCCTACATGAATATTCCTTTTCCTCTTAATCTCCGATTCGGTTTGAAGCTGCATAACAAAATCCTTCGAAAGATTGATTTTGGAGGGGATAACGTGGTATAGCTTAAGTTCTAAGTCATCTGAGAGAGGTCCATCGTCACCAACATCCTCCATGGTAACCTTCTCATCCTCCACCATAACTGCTTCGATGGTCTCAGCCATAGTTGGGCGTCGTTCTTGATCCACCCCACTGGAGCAAGAAAGGTCCTCCATGTTAAAGTCATGGGAACGACTATATTTAATGGTTCGGGAACATTTATTAGTTCCCCAACAACGATCATGGTGTTAACAAAGGAAGGTGAAGAACTTGGCGAATTCTGTTGAGATATTTTTCTTAAGATTTTCTGGGTTGTAAAAGGGAAGAAGATTCAAGAATTTTACTGTTAAAGGCAAGAAGAAGTGAGAAACAGAAGAAGAAAAGGTTCGGCTATATATAATTTAAAACAACATGATTACAGTTACATGGGGAAGACAAAATAGGAAAACGTGCCTAATCAGTGATCGCCATGCATGATTGATGAAAATATGGAGTGGCAACCGCCGTTTTCAAAATTCGCGGTGCAAAAACAGCCACGACAATCTCCCGCGTAAAATTCATTCCACTCCACGACAGATTCGGCAATCACTCGAGAAGTGGAGGGACTATCTGTATTGGATGAAAAATCACCGAGGTCTCGAGCAAGACCCTGAAGCCTAACACGAAGTCTACTCCACGAGGTAAACTCACGAGGAAAGGTTGCATGATTCTTCGCCTCGGCAAAATGTCTCAAGAAATGAGGAGAAGTGAGCTCGAAGTGTCGAGCTCGGAGAAAGCTTCGTGACAACATGATCCCAAATAGAAGTGACGCCTCATCAGACGAGGCCTGATCTTTATAACCGTCGACCGTTGCTCCAGCATTTAAGGGGAATATCGCAAGTCTACCACGATCAAACACAGAGTAATGGCCATAAAGGCACAATTGTGACATTTATAACATCATTCTTTCTCCTGACTATAAATAGGTTTCATTTGTAAACAAAGGGGACAGGAGCAATACAATATTCAACTTTATTATTGTTCACTGTCTCGTTTGTCATTTGGTCATTCTCACTGCAATCGATTATTCCATTAGCCCGTGGAAAAAAAATTGAATAAAACACTTTAGAGTTCATATAACGATGGATGATTCGTATCTGATGAAAAGCTACAAAGAAAATGTCAAAAAGGATAAAATGGAGTGTTGTAAATCGCTTATGTTAATGTGTTGGCCTAAATCGAGATAGGACAACAAATCGAATTTGTATTGGGTTTAACTGGTAATTTACTTGTATCGAAGTGATGCTCGAGCTAAAATTATATTTGAACTAGACGAAAGAGTTAAAAAGTAAACGAGTATAAATTACATTATAGAATTAATATGGTAACCCCTTCCTCAAATTTGACGCATATTGGGAGTTTAGCCCACGCAGATCTAATATTGTGAAATCAGAAAAAGTGTACATAAGAAGAAGCTATATGCATATTTATCAGTCGGATACATGTCACGCACCATTCATCCATATTTAAATAGCTAGATATTGTGTGGAAACTGAATGAGAGGATAAGTGATAATAGGCAAAATTTATACATAATTGGATGTGTTTTACCCATACTTTGGTGCATTCTAATGACGTTTGAATTGAGCTAATTGGTTGTATTTTGATATATAGGACTCAAATGGTGCCAAAAGAAGTTCATTTGAGCAAAAATTGAGCCAAAAAGAAAAATCTGGAGAAATCTAAGGGTGTTATGCGTCGCATGACTATAGGCCTCTAGATGAAATTTTGATGAAGAAAAATATTTCTGAGGTGGTGAGCTAACTTCCCAACGCATAGCCATCGCGCAAAAGATGAGAAAAATAAGTTTAGGGGGTCATGAAGGTCCTGTGCGTCGCACAAGACTTAGAAGAAGTTCCAGACATTCTGTGCCAAGGGCGATATTTCTGCAGTTTTGTAAAACGGGGTAGTTCGGTCATTTGGCTCAAGAACGGGATATAAAGGCCTAAAAGTCGATTTTTAAAGAGATTCTGAACCTAGAGAGAACAAGAATAAGGTTGAAGCAGTGGAGAACGAGGCTCTAACGCGTTTTTCTTAATTCTTTCAATCCTTTCTTGTAATTTACTGATTATGGTTGCTTATGTCATGAATCTTGTGAACATGAGTGGCTAAGTTACCCCATCTAGGGCGTGACAAAACCAGTATAGGATGATGTCTTGAGTATTGCATTAATTTAATCAAGCTTGATATAGTTATTCCTGATTATTTAACTATATTTTATTTGCTTTTGATTGTAGAGCTAACAATTGAATGTCCCCTTTATTCTTGTAACTCTTGGAAGGTTGTTTCAAGCTAGCGTTAGTTGAATAGCGACACTTTAACTGAAATAATGAATTATTTAGGGAAGAAGAGCGGGGTGAGTTCGAAACAACGAACCATTGTCGTGGGTAGTCCAACTTATCATCTTGTATTAACTTAGAAAAGTAATTCATGATAGTTATTGCTTGTTATTGGAAAATACTAGCGATAAACTAGGAGCTTATGATCATTAGCGATAGTCAAGTGAAATTGAATGCATAGTATTCGATATATCACTCCAATAATTAGGGAAATCATGTCTTAGGCCTTTTTATTCTTGAATCTTTTCTAGTACTTATTACTTGCTCTTAGTTAATTGTCATTAATTTTTAGTTATATACCAAAATCATTTTAATTTGCTCTTGAAATTGTTTGAACGTAAACTTGGTGTAAGTTGAGTTACGAATTAACGTTTGCTCTTTGACCGCTTATCCTTTCGAGGACAAGTTTTGGGTGTGATCAATAAGCATTATTTGGCTGCGTATAAACTTGGTAATTTCCGCCAGTTCTTATAGAATCTGTTCCAACTTTTTTCAAACGGGATTTAATCTAATTTAATATCTTAGTTAATTAGGGTCTATAAAAAGGTTGTGTGAATAGAAGAAAGAGGAGGTTCCCTTTTTTGTTTTCATGTTTATTGGTTTAGGTCTTAGAGAACAAGCATCCACCTTTTCTTATATGGTCTATCAACGCAATAGCCAATAGCTGCTGGGAATATATTATTATCAATGAGATGACGATTCCCTAAGGTATAAATCACGCCCTGTTCATATTGAAATTTTCCAAGTTTGGAGAGATAAGACACGAACCTCCACTTGAAAGTTTAAAGAAGTGGATGAGGGATCCCCTCCTATGCTCCAATAATGATAGTAATACTAGTAAAGAAATACTAGTAATAGTAACAACAATAACGATTTAGAGTAACAATAATAACGGGTGAAACTATTGAATTTCGAAATTTAGTGTTATTCTACATCGAAATTTTAGACAACTTTTTAAAAATATTAGGTTAGCCTTGAAAAAGATTTTATATATTTTTTCTTGGTAATTAATACAACTAGAAGGTTATGTTTCTTTTAAAGAACTGTTTTCAATTCTTGAAATAAAGAGAAAATTCTAAGAAGAAATAATCAAAGTATAGAAAAGGGGCATCATGATTCATGAGGGATAATATTGAACTCAATTCTACTCCCTAAACTAAGAATATTATTACAATTTAGCCCTCTATTGTTATTTCAGCGGACCATCTAATCATTAATTTTGTAATCCATGCCCCAACAAAGAGAGATCAGCACTTAGGCAGACCTGTATAACCCTTTTGTTTTGACTTTTTGAATGTGGATCCGTGATTGAACGTCTAAGAATTTACTGTAAGGTATTTTTCCATCCAATGGATTATATATATTCAACCTAGTATTTTTCCATCCAATGGATTTATATATTCAACCTAACAAATATTTTATACTACATAATTTGTAGACAGTGGAACTACATGACTCTCATACTATACATAATGAAAACACTTCATCATCTCTATTCCCTTCCGAGACATCAAATAGAAAAATACCTAATCAAGAAGACATACCTACCGGCTTGAGCTAATCAAGTTCTCACTTGATCTTTTTGCATGTATATGCTTATGGGCAGAGAACGGACTAGTCTCAAAAGTTACATTGATCACCCTTTCCCAGCAAAATGAGTGGTCAATTTTAAAAATACCACTTGTGGCTGACCAATAATATTTCTACTATTTAGTATTTAATTTTAAACCAATTATAAAATGGCAAAATAGAATAAGTACATTCAGAATAATTATCACGTGGACCACATTTTACATTTAAATCATCCAATACCTTACGTTAATCCTGACCCGGCGACTTCGAGTAGTCACAATCCTTTGAAGAAGTCATATTTGATGCGAAACCAAGAAAAAGGGAAAATGCTTCGATATTGAGAAAGGGAAGTGCACAGGAAAACTAATTGCATAATAATATGAACACGCTAAAGAGAAAGTAGAGGGACAGTAACATCATTCAAGTGTCCTGGAAAATTATACTGACAAGAGAAATGGTCAAAAGCTTTTTTTATTTTGAACAATATTTGAAAAATATATAATTAACTTACACCAAGTACGTACACGCTACCAGAAGCCAGAAGGTAGTAATGAATGCAATTTTACACTTCTAAAATTCAAGATTCGGTTCTGCCACAAGCATTAAATATTCGTCCCACTTTCCAGCAGGACCTTCAAACACCTATTAACAATCATTGGTGACCAGTGTTAATGGTTTTAGGGACTTAGCACTAGGGGTCATTGATGAAAGTCATGAAGTTTGTTGTGTTCGGACCATGAAACTGCATATGCAGTGTATAATTAGTCATTAAACTAGAAGAAACATTGTAATTCTCAGGCTGTAGAATTGCAGTCTAAGGCAGAGCATCTTTTCATGGAATCCACTTTGCTGGTAGTGAGACTAGAAGTGGGGTGGGTAGTTGTATGGTTTCAGCTAATAGCCTGTTTGGCATTGCTTCTCCAAAGCCGAAAGTGCTTTTTTTCAACAAAAGTACTTTTTTTCAACAAAAGTACTTTTTTTTGGAATTTTGAGGTGTTTGGCAACTAAAAAAAAGTACTTTTAGGTAGAAGCAGAAGCCGTTTTTCTGCTGTTGGGAAGAAGCTACAAATATCTGCTTCTTGGAAGAAGCAGAAGCAGTTTATTAATTTTTTCAAGACTGAAATATCCCTACCAAGAATTCATATTTACCATATTATTCCTTATAAATTAACCATATTGTTATAATCTATGCACCTCCTAAAGACACTAGAAGGGGGGGGGGGGTTGAATAGTGTCTACCGATTTTCGTTTCAAGAACCTTGTTCTTCTTAATGTAGAACCTAGTTCTCACCTTCGCAATTATGCTGTTTCAACCACTGGAACACATCACAACCACACTCACAGAAAACACGAGGATTTTACGTGGAAAACTTCTTGCTCAAGGGAGAAAAACCACGACCCACACTCTGGGATTTGAGAACTCAATCCACTAACACAACGAGCAAAGTTTCTGATTACAAACTCTGTAACCAAGGGGCTACACTCTAGACCCTAATCACTACTCAAAGCTAAACTCTAGCTTTTCAAGCAATTTATCACAAGTTCACCTAATACATGTGCTTCTGCAATAAGCCAATAGGTAAAAACAGTGAAAGCTCAAACTAAGACAACTTACAACTCAATGAACCTAGACAGAATATCTAGACTCAATACACTCAAACACGCCAGTTGTCTTCTTCAGTTTACTCACGTAGAAAGATGCTAGATCACCTTTGTATGCTCTCAACTCTCTGTTTGTGAATAACTGAGTCACGGCTGCATCAACTACTTGTATTTATATGGGCTTTGTAACCCTAGTTGAGTCCTACAAGGAATCCTCGTAATTATGGTAAGACGAGATTCCTAGTAACTCTTTTCCTTGTTGAAGTCCAACTCCTATTCACACTTCGAAGATACAGCCTGGGCACCGCCTCTTTTAGTCTGACTAGGATGCATATTCATTCACGCGCCACTATTCCTAGTTCCGCAGGGATTTGCAACCCGCAACTCTTTCGATCAGTCGTGCCCTTCACTGCAAGGACTAGGTTCTTCTCTAAGATCACTGAGTCCTTTACGTTTGTCATTCTTCAAAACCAGCACTCAACAAATTCCCCCTTTTTGATGATGACAAATAAATGTTGCCCAAGAACCTGAATAGACAAAAACCCAAAATCACAGAAACAACAATAACAAGTTCAAGAATAATTAAACAGATGAATTAGGTCACAAATACCCCCAACATTTCCTTCTTCCCCCTTTTGGCATCATCAAAAAGATTCAAATACCTGCATGAACCTGTCAGTACTATCCAGTTTAAAGCACAAGGCAACAAGTCAGTAATAAGAACACACAGAAGCAAGAATAAGGGCCCAACAGGAACCAAATACTTTAAAGCAAACAGTCAAAAGCATAAGGAAATTTAAAACCATTATCCAGGGTGTGACAGCAGCACAACCCTATCAATTAGTACACAACTGAGAAATAAATTGTTTGAAATAACCAACACATGTGCAGGAGAGAATTGGAAGGAATTAACAGCAGTTAGGAGAAAGAACAGGATAGGACAGGAGGACTCAAGACTGAAGATTGAAGTGTTTGACAAGTGCCTCAAGATACTTTGTATTTTTGGCCCTCTCCATCACAAGCTCGGCCTCGTACTTGTGGCAGTCTATCTTCAAACGATCAATTTCTTGATCCTTCATCTTCACTGTCTGTGAAGCTCTGCATTTTCTGTATTCACCTCAACAACATGGCTCTCCTGCTCCTTCACAGCTTCAATGGCCTCCTCAGGTCCATATTCCTCACTTTCCTCAACTAGCTCATGCTTCACCTGCAAGGGCTTCTTGGAGGCTCTCATTTCTGTGAAGAAGTCGCAGTTTTTAAGCACATTGTGCCCAAACATCTGATGAATGGTTGGCTACTTCCCAGCTTCCAGAGGAACCCCAAAATGCTCAAGTACTTACTGGAGGATATAGGAATGCACTAGAGAATGTGGCTTCTGATCTGTATCTGCAATCCTCTTGATATGTCTAATGATTAGCCCAGGTAAATTGATTTTTACCCCCCTATCCAGCAAGTCCATATATGTCAGGTCTAGAGCACTAGCTTCGCAGTTTCTTTTTCCTCTAGGCAGAAGGAACCTGTGCACAAACTCAAACAGCAACTGGTGTGCAGGTTCCATCTCCTTCTTATCTACCTTCCTCTCCTTCCTTAGCTTGGGTTTTCCTAAGAATTTCTTGACCACTTCCAGTGGAGTCACACCATCAGTCCTCTTGGGCCACTTCAATTTTATATACCTGCAATAACCTTCAGCAGGTATGTCAAGAATCACTCCAAGCTCAGGTCTCCGAAACTCTATCTCAATTCCCTTCACTGTGGTGAACACTCTCCTGGCATTAACTCTGCAGTTGGTGTAGAACTCTCTGATCTCATCAACAAACAACCTCCTTTATTTGTTGGCAAACAAACCAAGCCATCCCTGGTCACCAATCATTCTTAGCAATGGTTTTATGTGAAATTCCTTCTCATCATGCAAGATGCTGCCAGGCAACACCTGATGCTTTGAAAAGAAGGCTACCCTGTCAACCTCTTCTTCACTGCCTCTCCTTCTCTTCCTGTTCTCAGCTTCACTATCTGTTTCAGAATCACTTGGCTCAGCATAACTACCAGCCTCACTCTCTTTTGTATCTCCTCAATTCCTTTTTCTTCCACCTTTTTCTTTTCCTCTCTGTCTTTCACATGTGAAATTGTCCTCTCCAGCTTTCCTACCTTCTCCAGCTGTTGCTTCAAGGCTGACCTAGTGCCAACTCTCCTGGCAGCAGGCTCAGCAACAGGCTTATCACCACTCTCTTCAATCAATTCATCAACCATCCTATTCTTTGTCACTAACTTTCCCCCTTTCACCAGTCTTCTCCTCTTTTCCGGCTCTACTGTGTTTTCTTTGACAAATACTACCTCTTATTCTTCTTCCTCACACTCCAGTTTCTCATTCTCCTCACCAAACTTTCTTTTCCTCTTTGATTCTGCTGCTTTCTTAGTTACTTCTTCTTTTTCAGCTTTTTCTGTCACCATCTCTTCATTCTTTTCTTCTTCAGAATCTGTCCAATTTAGGTCTGCATCATCAGCCTCAGTAGGATCCGGGCAAGAGACAGGCTCTTGACACAAATCCTTTGAAGCCTCATCAAGACCAGGTCCTCCAACTGCTGAACCTTTTGGAACAGATTCTTCCTCATTATCCTCAACACCCACAACATTTGTACATGGTTCCATTTCACGTTCTTTAATGGACTCAACAAGATCCTGTTCCCTTAGTTGTTCTATCACTCTTTCCGCTACACCCAACCCCACATCAGTCTTTTCTACTACCGGCATATGCAAGTTTTCCCTAAGTTCTTCCTGACCACACTTTTGCTCTGTTTTAACTGGGTTCCCCCTATCTGTCTTGTCATCAGACTCTACTACTCCTATAATTTTATCTAGTCCTGTTACTAGGGTTTCAGTTTCCATCGTACCAGGGCTTTTTATTTCTTCTAACCAGCGGGAGTAGATGTAATAGGAACAGGGATTACCTCAGAAGGTGATTCCGATGAACTTGGTGCAATGGACGTAGTAGGCAAGGCTCTTGACATCATCCTCTTTACCAACTTCTTGTCGCCCTTTTGGAGAAATTTTGTTCTGGCCTTAGCAATTCTTTGTGCGAGAGTGGATGGGGGTGGTTTTGCAGATGATTTCTTGGCAGCCTTTGTGGGTGAAATGGATGAAGATTGTACTTGAGACATGATGAAGGTTTCGGTAGATTTTAGACTGAGATTTCAAGAATTTTTCAGTTTTAGGTTTTGGGAGAGAATTTTGATTTGAAGAGACGAAGTAGTTGGATGTGTGAGTTCTGTGTGTATTGACGAAGGGGAAGGGTTTTGGTGATTAGACAGCTTCTAGGGAAGACAAAGTAATAATGAGATAAAAGTAGAGAAGCAGCTTTTTGAAATTTTTGAAAACCGGGAAGAGTTTTGGATTTGACAGTTTTGACTCATTTGATATAGCCTTTTCAAGTAGTGAGGTCCAAACAAGTCAATTAGAATTCTATCCCAAAAAGGAATGTGTTCCTATAATTTAGGACAGTTACAGAAACATGGAGGATCTCCCTTGATACACGTATAATTGAAAATTTAATTTCAGTTATGACTTCTATCATGCAGGGTAGTGTGACAGTACCTGGACATGATTCCTCACGCTTCAGTCGGTTCCTTCTCAGTACATAGTAGGTTCTTCATGGGATCACATTATCCTCACCTGGTGCTTAAAGACTGAACAAGTGTACTTTATGAAGTACAAGGTTAGACTGAACAATAATAACAGAATTTTACACAGGGATAATTGAATACTTAACTAGCCAATCATAGGGGGATCACCTGCTGGGTCATCCGTGTATTTTGGTCATCCCTAATTCCAACCTGTTCCTCTCAAACTGTACCTTGTTCAATGCTTTGGTGAATATGTCAGCAATTTGATCTTCAGTCCTGCACGAATTCATAGTAATCAGACCCTTTTCCACATTATCTCTAAGGAAATGGTGTCTAATATCAATGTGCTTGGTTCTTTTGTGTTGGACTGGGTTCTCGGCAATATTCACTGCACTAGTGTTATCACAGAAAATTGGCACTGCTCCACATTTGATACCAAAGTCCTCAAATTGTTGTTTGATCCATAGCAGTTGTGAGCAGCATGATGCAGCTGCTACATACTCAGCTTCAGCAGTAGATAGGGCAACTGAGTTTTGCTTCTTTGTAGCCCAAGAGATCAAACAAGGACCAAGAAAGTGTGCCATTCCCGAAGTGCTTTTCCTATCCACCAAATGACCTGCATAATCTGCATCAGCAAAACCAATTAGTTCAAAAGTACCTCCCCTTGGGTACCAAAGACAAAGGTCCTGAGTTCCTTTCAAGTATCTCAGGATCCTCTTCACAGCTGTCAAATGCGACTCATTGGGCTTGGACTGAAATCTAGCACACAGTCCTACACTGTATACTATATCAGGTCGGCTAGCTGTGAGATAGAGGAGTGAACCTATGATTCCTCTATATTTTGTCTCGTTTTTCGAAGGACCTAGTTCATCCATATCCAGCTTGGTTCCGGGTGCAATAGGAGTAGTCATTTCTTTTGCTCCCTCCATGTCAAATTTCTTCAGTAGTTCCTTTACATATTTTTGCTTATGAATCATAGTCCCTTCAGGCATTTACTTTATCTGCAACCCAAGGAAGAAATTTGGTTCACCCATCATGCTCATTTCAAATTCACTTCCCATCAGATAAGCAAATCCTTTGCATAGCTCCTCATCAGTTGCTCCAAAGATGATATCATCGACATACACTTGAACCACCAGTAGATCTTTTCCTTTCTTCTTGAGGAATAACGTGTTGTCAATCTTACCTCTCGAAAAACCATTCTTCAGCAGGAATCCTGAGAGTCTTTCATACCATGCTCTAGGGGCTTGCTTCAATCCATAGAGAGCCTTGTCCAGTTTGTAAACATGATCAGGAAATTCATTGTTCACAAAGCCTAGTGGCTGTATCACATAGACTTCTTCATTCAGGTAGCCATTTAGAAAGGCACTCTTTACATCCATCTGATATAGTGTGAACTCCATGTATGTAGCAAAAGCAATCAACATTCTGATGGCCTCCATCCTTGCAACTGGTGCAAAGGTTTCATCATAGTCTATTCCTTCTTCCTGACTGTAACCTTGAACTACTAACCTTGCCTTGTTTCTTGTCACTATACCATGCTCATCTAGTTTGTTCCTGAACACCCATTTTATTCCAATTATTGATCTGTCCTTCGGTTTAGGAACTAGGTGCGACACTTTGCTTCTTTCGAATTGATGAAGTTCCTCCTGCATGGCTAGAATCCAGTCTGGGTCTTCTAGAGCTTCTTTTACATTCTTTGGTTCCAAAGATGAGAGGAAAGCAAAGAATGCACAGAAGTTCTTCAAGGCTGACCTGGTCATGATTCTTGTATCCAGTTCAGATAGGACATTCTCCAATGGGTGAGAGCTTTGATGTTTCCATGGCCTGAGTTGAATATGACTGGAAGGACCTGCAGCATTATCTTGGAGGGGTTCTTCCTGACTTGCTGGATCATCAGCTTCATCAGAAGTTCCCCCTGTCAAGTTGACTCCTTGTTCTAGTGTGCTTGGATTTTCACCTGATGTCTCCTTGTCTTCTGAGTCTTCCAGTTCATCTACACCTTCTTCCCTCCTTAGGCCAATCACTTGATCATCTGCCTCAATCTCTCCCAATGCCTTATCTGATTCATCAAATACAACATGCATACTTTTTTCCACTGTTTGTGTTCTTTGTTAAACACCTTGTATGCTTTGCTTTGAGTAGAATAACCAAGAAATATTGCTTCATCACTCCTAGCATCGAACTTCCCCAAAGGTTCCTTGCCACTGTTGTGAACAAAACATTTACAACTAAAGGGTCTCAGGTGAGCAATATTTGATTTTCTTCCTCTGAGTAGCTCATATGTGGTCTTGTCAAGAATTGCTCTGATAGAACATCTGTTCAGCAAGTAGCATGCAGTGTTTATTGCTTCAGCCCAAAAGTTTCTTGCAAGCCCACTTGACAACAGCATAGTCTTTGCCATATCCTCCAGGGACCTGTTCTTCCTTTCAACCACACCATTTTGTTGGGGAGTTCTTGGTACAGAAAAGTTATGATCTATGCTGTTCTTAGCACAGTACTCAGAAAATTTTGAGTTTTCAAACTCAGTTCCATGATCAGATCTGATGCTAATGAGCTTTTGACTTAACCTTTTCTGCACTACACCAGCTCATTCTTTAAAGTTGTCAAAAGCTTCATCTTTTGATGCCAAGAACAGGGTCCATGTGTACCTAGAGTAGTCATCAACAATAACGAACACGAATCTCTTTCCTCCTGTACTCCTGATTCTCATAGGTCCACACAGATCCATATGCAATAGTTCCAGTGGCTTTGAAGTACTTACCACCTTTTTGGATTTGAAGGATGATTTCACATGCTTCCCTCTTACACACGCATCACATATTTTTATGTTTTCAAATCTCTTGCTTGGCAATCCACGAACCAGCTCCTTCGATACAAGCTTGTTCAGTTGTGAGAGACTTGCACGACCCATTCTTTTGTGCCACAGCTGAGAGTCACTTTCTTGCACATTCAGGCATGTTAGGTTATTTTCATGTAGTGACTTCAGCGATGCTTTGTATACATTGTTCACCCTCTTTCCTTCCATAATAATTTCCCCACTCTGTAGGTTCTTCACAATACATCCTACAGACGAGAAACTCACTTCATTACCTCTATCACATAGTTGGGAGATGCTCAGCAGATTGTATCTGAGACCGTCAACACAGTAAACATTTTCAATTGCATGATCCAGAGTTCTCCCAATCTTTCCAATTCCCACGATCTGACCACTTTTTCCTCCTCCGAAGGCCACACTGCCTCCTTAAAATGCTGCGAGGAAGAGAAAGTTTCTTCTATCTCCTGTCATATGCCTTGAACAACCACTATCAAAAATCCAGCTTGAGTTGTTCTCCCTCACTCCAGCCTGCAAAAAAAAATTAGAGGTTATCCTTAGGAACCCAGACGAGCTTGGGTCCCTTCTTACGAGAGAATGGATAAATCAGATCCTGTCTGGCCTATTTAGGTAGAACACTTCTCTTATTCTTGGCCGTTTCCTTGCTGACATTTATGCACTTTTGTTTAACATGTCCAGTTTCACCATAAAAGGTACACAACATGTTGCAAGGTAACCCCACATACTTGCTCTTAGGGTTATATGGAGGCAACGGTTTCTTGAATCCTAACCCTTGTTTACCTTTGTTTTGATTTTCAAAAACCCAGTTCATTGCCTCGATGATTTATTCCATTTGGTCAATCTAGTAAGCTCAAATTTTGATTTTTCAACCTTTTGATTTAAAATCCTGTTCTTTTCAGTTTCCTGATACAGAATCTCATTAGCTTTTTTCAATTCATTTTCCAGAAAGGTTTGAACTTAACTCATTACTTGCTTACCATTTGCACTCTTTCTTAACTGATTGCATTCCAATTATAGTTCAGTGATCTTAGAGTTTGACACAAGAGTCTGCCCTTTCAAGATGGCATTGATTTCTTCAAGTTCAATGTTCTGTTCTAGGAGGCTCTTGTGCTTGGTTCTAAGATCAGCTAGTTCTTCAGTTAATTTATCCTTTTCAAGTTTCCCCTTTTCATAACCCTCAATCAAGGTGGCAGTGATTAGAATCAAGTTTTCAGAAGAGTATGTATGTAGAGTTTCCTTAAGATCAGATAAACATACCTCTGCTGAATGAGCAGCTTCTTCTCCATCAGTTACCATGAGAGCGGAGTCCTTCTTTTTGTTATCATCTGTGTACAACTCCTTCAGTCTTTCCCAGATTTCTTTGGCAGACTTGCATTCAAGCATCCTTGCAAGCACATCGTAGGTGAGTCCTCTCCTCAGGTACCATTCAGCTTTGGAATTTGCCTGTAACCAGTCTAGGTCTTGAGGATCTAGTTCTTCCACCTTCTTTGGCACCAAAACTCCATTTGCTGCTCTCTTTACAGGGACATGAGGTCCTCTCTTCACGATCAGCCACAGACTATAATCAGTTGCTTGCAAGAAAGTCTTCATCTGTTTCTTCCAGTGCTTGTAGTGGGTCCCGTTGAACACATGTGGCCTTGATGGATCTCTCCCTCCTCTAAACTCTCGAGGGTCTTCTTCATCAGAACTGATGTCTATCATACCCGCTAGTGCTAGTGGTGAATCATCTTCAGACTCCTTTTCATGATCAGATTCACTATCAGTTGGTCCCCACGTAGCATAGAAAGCTTCCTTCTTCTTTCTCCTTTCTGCTCTGAAGTTTGGAGGCCGTCTTGACTTCTTCTTATCTTTGTCATTTTCCTTTGATGTCTCCTTCTCCTTATCCTTAGACGCTCTGTTTTTCATCCACTCTATTTCCCACATAGGACAATCCATGACAGCGTGATCCTTTTTGAAGCACTTAAAGCATCCTAAGTAATCTGGACTGTCAACTATGTTCTTCCTGCCAGAATTCTCCTTGCCACTTCTTTTGAATCCTTTGAATCTTCCCAAGTTAAGCTTCTGTGTTAAAGCACTAACCATTGCTGCTTGAACTGATTGAAGATCAACGTATTCATCGGTTTCCTCAGTTGCTTCAAGCGCAAGGGTCTTGTCCTTCTTTGCAGCTGGTTTAGCTTTTGAGTCCTTCATCATCTCATGAGTTTTCAAGCTACCAACCAGTTCTTCAAGTTTGATGGATCTGAGAGGTTTGGACTCAATGATGGCAGTCATCTTAGGTTCCCATGCTTCAGGAAGCACATTCAAAATTTTATCAACCATTTCTATTTCAGGCAATTCCATATCCAGGGATCTCATCTCATTAGTGATGATGGTCAACCTGGTCATCATATCCTGAATCGATTCCTTCTCACCCATAGAGAACAGTTCAAATTGTCTCTTCAGCATTCTTCTCTTTGAGTCCTTTACTTCAGTGGTTCCTTCATGCGCAACCTGTAGAGCATCCCAAATTTTCTTGGTCGTCTTATAGGATGATACTCTATTGAACTCCTCAGGACCAAGACCACAAATGACCAGGCGTTTGGCTTTGTGATTCTTTTCAATCATCTTATAATCCGACTCATTGAACTCCTCTTTCAGTTTAGGTTCTTGCTTAGCAGTGGTTCCTTCACCAACTATTTTAGTGGGGATCAGGTTTCCTTCAGATACTATCAGCCAGAGTTGATAATCTTCAGCACATATGTAATTTTCCATCCTGTTCTTCCACCACGCATAGTATTTCCCGTTAAACTGTGGGGGCCTTTGAACTGACTGTCCTTCAGTGATAGTAGGTGGTGCACTCATGATTCTGATCCTTCTCAAGGTGTTAGCCTCACATGAGAAGACCTGCTCTGATACCACTTGTTATAATCTATGCACCTCCTAAAGACACTAGAAGGGGGGGGGGGCTTGAATAGTGTCTACCGATTTTCGTTTCAAGAACCTTGTTCTTCTTAATGTAGAACCTAGTTCTCACCTTCGCAATTATGCTGTTTCAACCACTGGAACACATCACAACCACACTCACAGAAAACACGAGGATTTTACGTGGAAAACTCCTTGCTCAAGGGAGAAAAACCACGACCCACACTCTGGGATTTGAGAACTCAATCCACTAACACAACGAGCAAGTTTCTGATTACAAACTCTGTAACCAAGGGGCTACACTCTAGACCCTAATCACTACTCAAAGCTAAACTCTAGCTTTTCAAGCAATTTATCACAAGTTCACCTAATACATGTGCTTCTGCAATAAGCCAATAGGTAAAAACAATGAAAGCTCAAACTAAGACAACTTACAACTCAATGAACCTAGACAGAATATCTAGACTCAATACACTCAAACACGCCAGTTGTCTTCTTCAGTTTACTCACGTAGAAAGATGGTAGATCGCCTTTGTATGCTCTCAACTCTCTGTTTGTGAATAACTGAGTCACGGCTACATAAACTACTTGTATTTATATGTTCCTTGTAACCCTAGTTGAGTCCTACAAGGAATCCTCGTAATTATGGTAAGACGAGATTCCTAGTAACTCTTTTCCTTGTTGAAGTCCAAATCCTATTCACACTTCAAAGATACAGCCTGGGCACCGCCTCTTTTAGTCTGACTAGGATGCATATTCATTCACGCGCTACTATTCCTAGTTCCGCACGGATTTGCAACCCGCAACTCTTTCGATCAGTCGTGCCCTTCACTGCAAGGACTAGGTTCTTCTCTAAGATCACTGAGTCCTTTACGTTTGTCATTCTTCAAAACCAGCACTCAACACATATCTCTCTCAAAATACAATTATATTTTTCTTTTTCCTATTTTTTTCTACTACGTACTTTTACAAATCTTCTTCCTCTAGGACTAATTTTTATTTTTAGGTATTACTATCAAGCGTATATAGGATGTCCTACTCTTTAAATCATCTTTTAAAAGTAAGTGATTACTAGAAATTCCTAATTCCGTTATCACTTTGATTTAACTATATTTTATGTTGTTCAATAGCTTAAATTTATATCTTTTACGTTATATTTTACATTTAACTAAATAAATTTTCTAATTAAAGTCTTTTATGATAAATATTCAAAATTATTTTTTTTTGTTTTTATTAATCCAAATGTAAAATGAACTTGGATGTCCTTTTCGTAATTTGACACTGAAAAGTACTTTTCGTAACGATTAACCAAACACAAATTATTTACCAAAAGTACTTATCCAATGAGTTGTCCAAACACAAACTGCTTATTATCCAAAAGTACTTTTTTGAAAAGTACTTATGCCAAAAGTACTTCTCAAAATAAGCAGTTTTTTGCAGCAATCCCTAACAGGCTATAAAACAGATGAAATCACGTCATCTTACATGTTTGAATGGACCAAGAGAAATCGTGTCTCAACTAATACCTCCATTTATTGCATGATGTAACGCAAATGTTAGTTGGACTTTCCATGAAAAAGTGAATGAATCAGATATTAATAGCATTCCTACACAATTGTAAGTTGCATGTAATAACAGTATAACACTACCAGAATTATTTTTCTGTGCCCAAGTCTTTTCTGATTAAAAATGCTAACAAAATCCTATTCTTCACCTCAGGTGCTCTCTTAGCGATTAATTAGAGTGTGCATCCTCTCGACTATCTTATTCACTGCATCACGGGACATGATTAACGTGTCATGTAGCAAAATACTGTACACATTCAGACCCTGCCAAGAACCACAAAATAAAAATTAGTTTTTTTTGTTTTTTTTTTGTTTTTTGTTTTTTGCAGTCCGAAGTTTTTTATGTCTTTCATTTGCACTGGCAAGTGGAGGGTGGGTGGGACGGGAAGGAGGGCAAGTACAGGACAGCAAAATCTCAGGTAATGAGCATGTGATTAGGCATGAAGCTTTAATGATGAAAACACTCTTATATGGTGCATTTTCCCCATCAAAACTGATGTTATCAAGGACAAAAAGAAGCTGCATACTTGAATGCTCTGGCAAAAGGAAGCAGGAATCAAAAAAGAATGATACCAGCTCAACCTGCGCAACTTACTATTGAAGGCAACACATTGACATAATATAAATTTTGAGTGGCCAACTCTAGCTTTTCACTGATTGGCCCACCATCCACCAGCAGCAGCTTCTTGGTATCCTCCATTTGGTTGACATAGTTCACAATGTTCTTGGTTTTGTGAGAGGGAAGCTCAAAATCCTCAAAAACCATAAGCTGCACACAGCATAATTGACAAAATTAAGTCAATGTAGTAACATGTAGAAGAAAGAAAAGCATAAATCATGTGTTCCAAAGGGAACGACAGTATGTAAACCAAGAGTAATCATGAGAGAGTACCGAAAGGAAAGTGCCCGTCGTCAACAAAAAGAAACAAAAAGAGGAAATTGCCGGTCACAACTACTGTCACGGCCGCACCTTCCCAATGACAGCGGCAAACAATTGGCCCGTGTGGCGCTCGTAGTCCCACCTGACTACAAGCCAGCCTGATCCATATCCCAAGTTTCTAGGAAGCTCGCCTTAGTGGCCTAGCTTCAACTGTGCCGCCTGAAGGTCTCTCCCTTGTGCGCATCTCATATGCAGAAACTTTAGTATGCGCACGTCCGGGGTTTGGCTAAGGACCTGCCTGTCCCTCGCCTGGCACTAAGCGTCGCTCCTGCGCGCGAAGTGCAATCCTCAAGCTTGGCCCTCGCCTTGTAACCTGGCACTTAGATTGGCTTCGCCTGAGTAGGACAATTCTTTAGCCCTTGGCCCTTGTCATGTGCATCTCCAAAGATATCTCCCAATGTCTCCTGACAATGGCAAGCGTAGCCCTTGCATCATACCTCCCTCCTGAGTAGTGCAGCGTCGCCTCACGACTGCACGTCTAGGCCAATGAGCCCTTGCTTGCACGGTTGAACCCTTGCCATACTTGCTAGTCAATACACGAGGCTCTCAATAGCTCCTCGAGTACTCAATCGGCACAGAGGTCTTTATCATATCCGAAGATAGCCCGCGGGGCTTAGTCTTTCCTTCTGTCAAGCCTCTGTCTCCCGTTGTGCGCCCAACGTTGGCCCTCTGGCCACACGCCGTCCATAGAGTTGCCTGACTCGTCTGGATACCTGGAACACTCCTCTGATATGTCCAGGCAGGCCTTGAGGTCCTTCCTCAAGGCAGCTCACTTGGTGCGACTTCCTGATAAAGTGCACGGGGAGGGCTGGTAGGCTGTCACCATATCTGCCCCCCTTATATATGTCTTAAAAAGATAAACCCATGTCTCAACACTTGACATCCTTTATCCAGAGAATCGTACAAGGGTCTAACTTTCCACTCTGACCTCGAAATGAGGTGCCATTTATTCCTAGAGATTTCTCTTGACTTCCTTCACACTTCGATGAAGTTTCATCTCACTCCTATACACGTGGAAAGAGATATAGCCCTCAGAAGAACAACATAATTACCACAATGCCACTACTTCTTGGCTAAGTCAAGCCCATAGGAAAACAAGGTCTGATCGACACCAAACTTGGTATGCACACTCTATAGCATCTTAGAACATGGCCCTCACCCTATGTTCCAAGATTCCCACTATAGCTCCAAAACGTGCGGCACTGACACTCGTCTAGCACATGGCCAAGGCTTCCCCTCAAGCACGCGGCTGACACTTGTCCAGCACATGACTAGCCCTCGTCTAGCTAACTGACACTCGTTCCATGTACTGCCGAAACTCGGCCGAGCGGCTGACACTCATCTGGCCTGCTTGTGGTGCAAAGACGTTGCGCGCGCAAAGGCATCAAAATGGCACCGCGCAACATTCTCCCCTACTCGATCTAGGCATCGTCCTCGATGGCTGACTGCCTACGCCCACGAAAACCCGGAGTTTTCCCCCTCGGGATTCTCCATCACGGTTTCTATTTCCAAGGCTCCTTGGACTTCCTCAAGTCCCTTTGATACGAGGTAAACACGCGGAAGAAACAACAAGTAGAAGAAGCAATAGATAGACACGAGATCAAAGAAATAAGGGATGGGGAAGAACAGAAATAGAAGAAAGAATGAATCAAACTAAACAAATAGATTGATTCAAAGGGAGAAAGAGACTTGAACCACTAACGGGGTCACACTAGCGGTGATCCACCATGGATTCCAAGTAGAGATACATAAAGCTCAAGCTTCCACAAGAATGGCCAAGCCTATTCTATCTTCTCAATTCTATCTTCAAAACTAGCTAATGAAATAAAATGACTAAGTGTGGTATTTACAGGTTCACCACACTTCTAAATGAAATGTCAAAATGCCCCTAACTATAGTCAAAATAATACAAGTCACTTAGGGCTATAGTTGGAATTACACTCAAAATAAGTAGGAATCCCATCTTGACTCCTCAGAGTGTAGGCGCCCCGCCTAAAAGTAGGCGCCCATGGTAGGCGGCCCAAGCCCCAAAGGTAGGCGGTCTGCCCATAAAAGGGCGGCCCAAAATCCAGAGAGCTCTTTATCAACTAGGCGGTCCGCCCGTTTACAGAGGCGGTCTGCCCCTTCCTGTGGCCTCTTGAGGCTCCTCAATTTGTGTCTCCCGAGCCTCTCCTTTGGTGCCTAAGTGGTCCTCCTTCCATGGCGCTCCAATACATGATCTTTGAGACGCTTCCAGAGCCCTTGACTTGTCCTCTTTGTGCTCTCAAGTTTGGCTCTTGATGGTTGGCGCTTTGGCTCCAATTTGCCTCGCATCATCCTCCCTTTCTTGAAAAGATTTCGTCCTTGAAATCAAACCATCAAAACCTACATTCAAAACAAGCACAACCAAATTTTCCTACTTCACAAGTAGGTTATCTTAACAAGAACAAGTGCAAGTGGTGTGGAAAATACACTCTTGTAATAGAGCCAAGCATCAATACTTATCAAAAAGCTTATGTCTCCAAAGGAAACAACAAGTTCTTGGCTCAACAATGACAAGCACTTACTACCACAACAAGCAAAGAGATCAATAAGATATGGAACATGCAAGATTAAGCAACTAAGTTCCTTAAGACCTCCAAGCTTATGGTCAACACACCAAGCCTTCAATGCATTACCATCACAATGTGACTCATTGGCTTTGACATGCTCAACACCCAAGGTGTCATCAATATGTGGGGTGGAGTAAACAAAATAGTTCAATTGGCAACTAACATGAAATAGTCCACTCCCCTTCTTGGAAGCACTCTTACACAAATCAAGAGTGACTTCCTCACCTCCAAATCCACCTCTAAGACAATCTCCCTCACTTGACAAACTCCAAAGGAAGGTCTCCAAAATCGGTCCTTCATCATTATAGTCCACACAATAAAGGTTAGGACTACTAGAAGATAGTTAAA
Source organism: Petunia x hybrida (assembly GCA_037355625.1). NCBI lineage: Eukaryota > Viridiplantae > Streptophyta > Magnoliopsida > Solanales > Solanaceae > Petunia > Petunia x hybrida. The sequence goes on from JBBBVM010000450.1 coordinate 52,001, forward strand.
CACAACCAATATCAAGACCACTCATCCCACTTGGAGTTCCAAACAATGGATCATCCATAGAGTCTAACTTTACAAACCATGGAGGTTCTATTTTACTACCAACCCTAGTCCGATACAATTCGCTACCACTAATGAGATTATCTTCAAACAATGGAAATGTAAAAGCATGCACCTCAAATTCATGGTCACAAAAAACCATGGTATCAAGACTAGGTTCTTCACTCTCACTCGAGGAGTCATTGAAAACAAATCGATCCATCTCACACTCTAGAGACTCCTCAAAGTCACAACCATTCTCACTACGACACATAGGTCCACCATTATCAAGCAATGCATCAAGGGAAAGAATAGGATATTCATTCAACTCTTCTTCCCCTTTATCAAATATGGGTGGGGTGTCATAATAAGGTTCACAAGCAAGGTCAACTACACATTCTTCACTAAAGAGAGGTTCAATGAAAACCGAGCTCATATCATGATGTGGCTTATCATCCCTCTCAACTAGTGATTTACAATCACACACAAGTTGACCAACCGACTCTACACTAGTTGCAAACACATTGTAATCACACAATTCATCAACTAGTATAGATTTTTCATAAACACCATCACATGACAAGGAAGTAACATGCTCAAGGGAAGAACTATCACATACCTTTGACTGGCCATCTTGTTCACTCAATGCACTTGAAGTGTCATGAATTGTTCCTTCACCTTGAAGCTCACATTGAAGATCTTCTTCACCTTGTCCTTCTATCTTGGAACATGATTGAGGTTCCATTGGTTTGCCTCCAAGGGTACCTACACAAGAGTTCAAATAAGTAGAAGAAAAAGATAAAGGGTTAAGGTTAGAATAAGGGGTGTCCTCACTCTCAGTTCTTTTTTCCTCATTTTCTTTTCAAGGTCGGGTGTAGATTCGGGTGGTGACATCCCACTCACATCACTCAACACATCCTCTCCTTTTTCCACTCGAGGAATGTCACCGGTTACTCCCTTACTCCTCTCAATCTTTTATCTCTCAAATTCGGGTGAATTGGGACGAGGCCCAAGAATACCCATAGCTGGAGTAGGTGGACTCTTAACATCAACCCAGAATCTAGGACTTGGAGACTCATCACTTTAGATCTCTTATTTCTTTATTGGTGACCCACTTGGCTTTGAAACTTGTGGTTCGGGGTTCACCTTGTTGACATTTGCCAACCCTTTTCTTGCACTAGTCCCACCATTGCTTGTGATTGTAGGACTTCTTGTTTGCTTTCTTTCTACCATAGAATGAGGTTCTTGCTCCTTTCTTCTTTGCATTGCCAAGGATCATGCACTAGCAAGTATTTTGTCCCTTACCCGACAAGGTTCAAATTCAAAAGGCCTTTGACCCATGCTCACAAGATACATATTCTTCCCAACACTATATTGCACACTCTTGTTTTGCAACCATGGATCACCTAACCATACATCAATATTCCGCATGGGATACACGTCACACAAAACATGCTTCTTATAACCCCTATGAGATATGAGCACTAAAGCCGCCTTAGAAACCCAAATCCCATTATACTCATAAAGATGCTCTAAAGCTTGGCATGGTATCCCTAGCCTATCAACCAAAGTAGGGCTAACACAATTGGCATCGGTCTCGCCAATTTTGAGCAAGTTGCCTCCATGTCCATTCACCTCAACAATGAACCTACGCTCACCCAAGTGTCGTATAGGATCATCTATGAAAGATCTTGGAAGTCCAAGAATATCATCACCATCAACTCAAATCTTCCTTATCCCTCCTCTCCTAGCAACACTACTAGGATAACTTCCACTTCCCGTCACTCTTCCAACACTAGAAGTGTAGTTGAAAGTCGGGGAAGGAGTACCACTATGGAACCCATAAGCGCCTCTCGCCTTGGTTCCATAGCCCATAGCACCACTCCTACCACTACTACTAGAGCAATATATTCCATTAGTAGTAAGAGCAACACCATTTCTCATTCCACCCTTCACATGGCAGTTAGAAGCAACAAGCCGTTTAGCACAAATAGGATAGGCAAGCTTCTCCCTTCCCATGGAACAACCACCACCTCCTCCCATACTAATGGAAGGACTTCTACTACTCCCTTGTACACCACAAGCAACACCAAGAGAAGATGCATATGCACAATTCGTATTATCAACTTCACCATCTGTTCTCTCTATGTCACTGTCATCATGTTCAAATTCATTACAAGAAGAGTAAGTAGGTTCATCATACCTTGAAGCGTCACTATCTTCAAATTCTTAACTAGGAGCATAAGATTCTTCAAATTCATCTCCACAAGCCTCATAGTCTTCATAATCTTCATAATCAACATAGTGACTCGCTTCATCATCATACGAGCCTTGGTTCCTCGAATCGTCATAGCAATACCCATCATCATCATCATAGGAACTATAGTCTCCATCATCCCCACACGAGTCGTACCCTCCACAATCATCATCCGAAGCCATAGTTGTAACCAAAGAGTTAAGGACCTCACAAATTCACTCCCTCACGTGTATCACTCAAAAGATGTCACTCAATTTTCTTTCCACTCGTGTATACACTCAAGGTCGCTGGCTTTTGTGACCACACTCTATTTTTCTCACCACTCAAGCATTTTTCCACTCAAGACCTTCTTGTTCTCTTAGTAATCACAATGGCAAGATCAATCAACTAATGCACCCAAGTAATGGTTCGGAATGGAGTTTATATGACTCGATGTACGGAAGCTATTTAAATGCGCACTTGAAACAAGCAAGTTCTACGACTTTAAGTAAAGACTCCAAGACACACAACAACCTAGAAGCTCAAATATTAGTGTTAATAAAGTAGGACAAATACCCTATAAACACTAACTAAGAAGTACAGAAGCAAACGGAACACAAAAACACATGAAACGAAGCAACCCGGACTCCCTTCAGGAGTGGGCGGTCCGCCTAGTTATAGGGGCGGTCCGCCTCCTAAGATTCAGAGAGTTTGGGGGCGGTCCGCCTACTGGTTGGGCGGTCCGCCTACTGTGTGTTTCAGCACAGTCCAACAACGTGTTTCTTGGTCTTTTGACACCCAATTTCCGATGTTTTCAAGGTATTTTTCCAATTCGAAGGTACCCAATGGTGTTTTCAACTACTAATACCAATCCTCAATGATTTATATCAACATCCAATCCATAACGAATCCAAATCAAGAAATTTCAATCAAATTCAAGGGTTTTCAATTTTGGGGTTTTTGATTTTTTTTCAACTTTTGATTCTCAACACCAAATCATGTAACAAGGGTACCAAATCAACGGAAATATGATAACAAAAAATCCCCGATAACAAACACCAAAGGAATCATCACATCCAAGAACATCTAGCATGTTTTTTTTTTTTTTTGTAATTTTTCAATTTTTCACTTTTTTTGTTTTTCTTCTTTTCTCAAGAACATAAACAACAATAACAATAAAGTAAAGATACGATGAACAAGGAATGTGGATTCGTAAGAACGAAACCTGAGCCTTGCTCTGATACAAAGATGATACGGGGTAAACACGCGGAAGCAACAACAAGTAGAGGAAGCAATAGATAGACACGAGATCAAATAAATAAGGGACGGGGAAGAACAGAAATAGAAGAAAGAAAGAATCAAACTAAACAAATAGATTAATTCAAAGGGAGAAAGAGACTTGAACCACTAACGGGGTCACACTAGCGGTGATCCACCATGGATTCCAAGTAAGAGATACATGAAGCTCAAGCTTCAACAAGAATGGCCAAGCCTATTCTATCTTCTCAATTCTATCTTCCAAACTAGCTAATGAAATAAAATGACTAAGTGAGGTATTTATAGGTTCACCACACTTCTAAATAAAATGTCTAAAAGCCCCTAAGTCTAGTCAAAACAATACAAGTCACTTAAGGCTATAGTTGGAATTACACTCAAAATAAGTAGGAATTCCGTCTTGACTCCTCAGCAAGTAGGCGCCTCGCCTAAAAGTAGGTGCCCAGAGTAGGCGGCCCAAGCCCCAAAGGTAGGCGGTCCACCCATAAAAGGGGCGGCCCAAAGTCCAGAGAGATCTTCATCAACTAGGCCGTCCGCCCGTTTACAGAGGCAGTCTGTGCCTTCCTGTAGCCTCTTGAGGCTCCTCAATTTGTGTCTCCCGAACCTCTCCTTTGGTGCCTAAGTGGTCCTCCTTCCATGGCGCTCCAATGCATGAGCTTTGAGACGCTTCCGGAGCCCTTGACTTGTCCTCTTTGTGCTCTCAAGTTTGGCTCTTGATGGTTGGCACTTTGGCTCCAATTTGCCCCGCATCACCCTTCTCTTAAAATAGGAGTTGTGCCCGTCATTGCTCCTCCCAAGTTTCGTCCAAGCATGCCTCTGCACTCGATGATCACTTGGACAGTGCCTCCGCACTTGCACCTCCTTGGTGACTAACTGTTGCTCCCTCTGAAGACAACTCCTTTGTGTTGGCATACCTGCCAACCACACCATAGCTCATATGTCCATAATCCATCTGGCTAGCTCCCTTCGCTTTTGGCAAGTACTTCAGGCACCCTCTGGTGTGGTACACACAGTCCAACCGTGCCTTGCGGCCCTATTCATTAACTCTAGATGATTTGCTTCCTTCAGGATTTCCCTTAAGCAAAATGCCTCATCATAGGCAAATTCTCCCCCACTCAAGTAGGAGATTCTTCCAATCCAGGTAGGCATCCCTTGATGTGGCTCCTTGCCAACCATACTCTCATGGTCCTTCTTTGATGTTTCCATCTGGAAAGATTCCACTATGCCACTATGTGAACAATTGTCACGACCCAATTTCCAAGGGCTCGTGATGGCACCTAAACAACATTTGCCTAGGCGAACCAATGAAACAAGATGCGGAAAGAACAATAATGTGAAAAGATCATAAATGGATATATAAATATAAAAGTGTGAAGTCCAAAAGAATATATCCACAAAAGAATTGGAGCATTCTAAGAGTGACTCAATAAAGTATGAATATACATCAAAGAAATCTGAGCCCTATCTCTAAGTGACTCCGGCGGTATGCCACCACGGTCTGTGTGGTCGGCTCACCTCAATCAAAAGTCTCAGAAGCCTCGGGAACCGCTAACGTCCGGGCTGCTGACTGGATGAAGGACCTGCGCACGTAGCAGAGTAAGTTATGAGCCGAAGCCCAGTAAGATCACCGACAGGCCCGCTAAGGTACCCTTGCGGGACAAGTCGCTACATGCATCATAAGCAACAACATACTATAGTAATCATACAATAAAGTAGTGAAATCGCAAATAGATGTAACACATTCCATACACACAAGTAGTAACCAGAAGTCTCAAGGATTATGCCCATCCAACGTAAGGCATAGGTCAACTCAGCGGCGGTTTGGAGGTCCAATCTCTACTCCCGTGCCGACTATCCTAGACCTACGATGGACTAGCAACACCACTACTAAGTATCAACCATATACCGTGACCCGAAGTCACTATCACAATCATGAATAAGTAGACCAATGACCCATAGTCGTTGGCTCATCTCAAATCTGTCTACGATCGCACCACACCCCCTGTCAAGTGCGTCGTATCTCAATAAATCAAGTGACCACACCACACCCCCTGTCAAGTGTGTCACATCTCAAAGATCAAGTGTCCACATCACACCCCCTGTCAAGTGTGACACATCTCATAGTATGGGCGACACCACACCCCCTGTCAAGTGTCCCTCTAACAGTATTAATATCCACGACATTAATAACAATAACAGAAATAATAACAGAAATATTAATAACAATAATATTGCACAGTCACCGTAACCCAGGTTGGTTATGCTAGCTGAACGTAAGGCGAAGGTTAACCCGACCACAGTTTGGGGGTACAATCCCTACTCCCATGTCGTCCAACCCAAGGTTACGTATAGACAGCACTACCCAACCCGGCACGTGAACAAATCAAGTACCAATATCATACAAAAGCCGGCAAAATCCTCGGCAAGACATTTATCATGACATATTGGCAACATCCTCGGCCATGTCCCAAGTTCTTGCTATCTAAGCATGGCGTAGCAAGCGTTACTACGATATAAATTTAAGCTACCTCGACGTAGCGTTTAGACCGCCACATACCTCGGTCGAGTCACAATCTCGCTATTTATAACAAACAATAATAGCAAGTAATTCACATCATTAATCCTAACCATTGTTAGGTATATATATGCGTACATGAAGCATACTAGCATGAAGGAAGAGTCCACAAGCACAATAGAGGTCAAGTCTCACTTACCTCGAAATTCGGGCTCAAATGCCGGGAAGAATCTCCTTTTCCGCTCGCCTTGTCCGCGAAGGACTCTCCACTAGGTCTATTAAGACAAGATATAGCACATATGAGTGCTCAATTATAGCTATTTAAGCCTATAGGCATCCTAGGGTAAAAATTACCAAAATGCCCCCGGGTAGGGTCGAGCCCTAAATTTACAAAATGTACTTTTCCGGACTCCCCACGCTTCCGTGAGTCCAAAAGTACACTTAGATTCCACATGCGAGCCTTGCTCGATGTCTTTCCCCAATTCTTAAGAATCTAGGGTTCTAACCCATTTCCAAGAATCAACCCTTTGATTCTTGTGTTAATCAACATAAAGATGGATTGAAAGGGCTTACCTTAAGTGTAAGTATGATTGGGTCTTCAAGAAATACCCAAAAATCGCCTCAAGAGCTCACCAAATGATTTTTATAAGTTATGAACCGAAATGGCCCGAAATGGCCTTTTTATAGCAGTTTTTTTTTGCCTCTGTGACAGTTTCTTTTGAAAAAATCATAACTTTTGATAGGAATTTCCAAATGACCTGAAACCGGTGCCATTAGAACCACAACTCAAAGGGCTACAACTTTCCTGTTTTGAGATTTTCCTAATTCCTTACGTATTGGCCGGAAATTCAGCTTTTATCCGGCTATTTGCGCCAAAACAGAACAGAAAAGTCGCACCAGATTTTCTACTGTTTTAGGGGCAAAACGGGACCCTACAAAGCTCGGAATGATCCCAAATTTTGCACACAAGTCATAAAATACTTGGGTGACATGCTCGTCAAGACGAAACTCAATTCGGACCTTCAGAACTCAAAAAGTGGGTCCCACGGCAAAGGTTCAATTTTCGACTTTCGCCAAAATAGCGAAATTTAACCAAACGACCTCGGAATCCAATTCCGAAAGTTGCTACAAGTCAAAAATGACTATACAAACCTAACGGAACTTTCGGATCTCTCATCGGAGCTCATTTGCTCAAATCGAGCTCGGAAACCTCTTTTAACTCTTTTAAACTTCTGAAACGGGGACTTTATCAAAAGTCCTATCAAACGAGGTCCGTTTTCAATTTTGAAGGTTGCTACATATCATAAATGACGAGACGGACCTAACGGTGCGTTCGGATTTTCCATCGGGGTTCGTTTGCTCAAAACGACCTATCGAAACCCCAAATTCCTTTCCGGAATTTCATAAACGGATCCTTTTCTCGAAAACCTATCAAACGGACTCCGTTTCGACTCAGATTTCACAGACGGGTCATAAATTACCTAACGGAGCTTTTGGGACTGTCGACACGTAAATCAAGGTCCCGGATCCCGTAACGACTATTTGAGGGTCGTTACATTCTCCCCCACTTAGACTCTCGGCCGTCCTCGGACGAGCCTAAGTCTAAGGTAGGATCCACACACTAGCCACGGAGCTGGCACGGATTTCGAGGACCCCTCGGTACCACCCGAAATCAATAAAACTTAAAAATACAAATTCAGGCTTAGAAAATACAAGGATTTCATACCTGAATCATCGAACAAGCGCGGATGCCTCTCACGCATCTCGGACTCAAGCTCCCAAGTGGCCTCGGCAATGGAGTGATGCCCCCACTGAACTCTCACAAGCGGGATCACCTTCGATCTCATCTTACGGACCTCTCTAGCCACAATAGCAATAGGCTCCTCCGAATAAGCTAAGTCGCCATCTACCTCCACGGAAGCCATATCGATCACATGAGACAGATCGTGAGCATACTTCCGGAGCATGGACATATGGAACACCGGATGAACAGACAGAGAGGGAGGCAAAGCCAGTCTATAAGCAACGGCGCCAACGCGCTCCAATATCTCAAAAGGCCCAATGAACCTAGGACTGAGCTTGCCTTTCTTCCCAAATCTCATAACACCCTTCATGGGCGACACTCTGAGGAATACCCGGTCCCCAATCATGAACTCAAGATCTCTCCGCCTCCGATCTGCATACGATATCTGCCGGCTCTGAGCCGTGCGGAGTCGATCCTGAATAACCCGGACCTTATCTAAGGTCTGCTGCACCAAATCGGGCCCCAACACCTGGACCTCACCAGACTCGAACCAACCGATAGGCGAGCGACATCTCCGACCATACAATGCCTCAAACGGAGCCATCTGGATAGAAGCCTGATAGCTATTATTATACGCAAACTCTGCTAGCGGCAAATGGCTATCCCAATGGCCTCCAAAATCAATAGCACACGCCCTCAACATATCCTCGAGGATCTGAATGGTCCGCTCAGACTGGCCATTAGTCTGCGGGTGAAATGCAGTGCTGAGATCGACCCGAGTACCCAGCTCTCTCTGAAAAGATCTCCAAAACTGAGCTGTGAACTGAGCACCTCGGTCAGAAATGATAGAAACAGGAGCACCATGCAATCTCACAATCTGCTCAATGAAGATACGAGCCAGACGCTCCGAGGTATAAGTAGTCCTCACTGGAATGAAGTGAGCCGACTTCGTCAGTCGATTAACTACTACCCACACCGAATCATGCTTACCCACGGTCAGCGGCAAACCAACTACGAAATCCATAGTGATCTGCTCCCACTTCCACTCGGGAATGGGCATAGACTGGGTCACCCCGGCTGGCCTCCGGTGCTCATACTTCACCTGCTGGCAATTCAAACACCGAGATACATAATCAGCAACATCCCTCTTCATCCCTTTCCACCAATACAGCTCTCGAAGATCATGATACATCTTCGCAGTACCCGGATGAATACATACCCGGCCGTTAAGCCGCAAAGCACCATCATCACCAATCACGAACGAGGACACTCCCCCACTCAGGACCCTGTCCCGGAGATCTCTCAGATAAGGATCCTCGAACTGCCTTTCCCGAATCTGGGAAGCTAAAGACGACTGAGACCCCACATATGCAAGCACCCGACCTGGAACAGAATCATCAAACCGAACCCCACTAATGGACAAAGCCTGCAACTCACGGGCCAACGGCCTCATATCAGCATCAAGATAGGCGAGGCTACCCATGGACTTCCTACTCAAGGCATCAGCTACAACATTAGCCTTTCCGGGATGATACCGGATAGAAAGATCATAATCCTTCAGCAGCTCTAACCAGCGGCGCTGTCTCCCGTTCAAGTCCTTCTGAGTGAACAAGTACTGGAGACTCTTATGATCGGTGAATATCTCACATGGCTCGCCATAAAGATAGTGCCTCCACAACATCAGTGCAAACACGACAGCTAACAGCTCCAAATCATGGACAGGATAATTCTTCTCATGGACCTTCAGCTGTCTCGAGGCATAAGCTATCACCTTACCCTCCTGCATCAGAACGCTACCCAGGCCAACACCCGAAGCATCACAATATACGGTGAATCCCCCGGATCCACTAGGCAAGGCCAACACTGGCGCTGAAGTCAACAGAGTCTTAAGTTTCTGAAAGCTAGACTCACAGGCATCGGACCACAGGAAAGGAACATTTTTCTGGGTCAACTTCGTCAGAGGTGCTGAAATAGAAGAAAACCCCTCGACGAACCGCCGATAATAACCTGCCAAGCCTAAGAAACTCCGAATCTCTGTAGGAGAAGTAGGCCTAGGCCAACTCTGAACGGCCTCTATCTTCTTCGGATCAACACACACCCCATCCTTGGTCACCACGTGACCTAGGAAAGATACAGAACTGAGCCAAAATTCACACTTGGAGAATTTGGCATACAACTGCTGATCCCTCAGAGTCCGAAGAACAACTCTCAAATGCTGCTCATGTTCCTCCCTGCTCCTCGAATAAACCAAGATATCATCGATAAACACAATGACGAAGGAGTCAAGGTAGGCCTTGAACACTCGGTTCATCAGATCCATGAAAGCAGCTGGGGCATTCGTAAGCCCGAAAGACATCACCAGAAACTCATAGTGGCCATATCGGGTACGAAAAGCAGTCTTGGAAACGTCCTCGGACCGAATCCTCAACTGATGATACCCCGACCTCAAATCAATCTTCGAGAAGAAGGTAGCACCCTGAAGCTGATCAAACAAATCATCAATACGCGGCAAAGGATACCTATTCTTGATAGTAACCTTATTCAGCTGCCGGTAATCAATACACATCCGCATAGAGCCATCCTTCTTCTTCACAAATAATACCGGGGCACCCCATGGAGACACACTGGGCCTAATGAAGCCCTTATCGAGCAAATCCTGAATCTGCTCCTTCAGCTCCCTCAACTCAACAGGAGCCATACTATACGGGGGAATAGATTTAGGCTGAGTGCCTGGCAATAGATCAATGCAAAACTCTATCTCCCGCATAGGCGGCAAACCCGGCAAATCATCAGGAAACACATCCGGATACTCACAAACAACCGGAACTCTATCAAGGGATAACTCCTCTGTCCGGACATCCCGAACTGAAGCAATATATCCCTCGCACCCACTAGATATCATCCTCTGCGCCTCCAAGAAAGAAATGATCCTACTCTTCGGAGAAGGCCTGGAACCTCTCCATACAACCCGAGACTCACCCTCTGCCCCGATCGTCACGGACTTGGCATGGCAATCCAAAGTCGCATGACAGGAAGCCAGCCAATCCATGCCCATAATGACATCGAAATCAGACATATCGAGCAGCATCAGGTCCACTAAGGACTCTACACCACAGATGGAGATCATACACTGCCGATAACCCCTATCTACACATATAGAAGACCCGACAGGGGTGGCAACCATAAAGGGATCATCTAAGAAGACCAGATCCCTGCCCAAGCAAGGGGCAAATCCCGGCGACACATACGAATAGGTAGACCCCGGATCAATAAGAGCATAAGCATCGCGGCCACAGACAGAAATAATACCTGTGATGACATCATTGGATGCCTCAGCATCCTGACGAGTCATAGCATAGACCTGCGCCGAGCCTCCTGAACCCGGAGCTCTCTGAGACTGCTGTCTAGGAGGAATCTGAGAAACGGGCCTGGCGGCCTGAGGACCAGATGGTACCATAGCTGCGGATCCCTGGCGACCTGATGAAACATAAGGGCAACTCCTGACATAGTGCTCTGGAGACCCACACTCAAAACATCCATCACCTCTACCTCCTCTACCGCCTCTACCACCTCTGCCACGACCACCTCCAGACGAACACCTCCCATGATGCCTCTGATGGCACCTCCCGCACTGCGGCGGACCAGACTGCGAAGAGCCACCCCGCCTCTGGGATGACTGAGGCCTCGGGGTCTCTGAAGAAAAATCCTGGGCAGGCAAAGCAGCAGCCTGGGGCCTAGACTGAGAACGGCCCTGATGACCCTGACCCCTCTGAGCGGATCCACTATACCCACCAGACTGACGCGACCTCTTGGCCGCCCTCTCTGCGTCAGCCCTGGCGAAGATATCCTCCATCCGCCGCGCCACATCAACTATCTCAAAATATGACTTATTGCCCATATCAGGGGCAACAGCTACCTGCAAGCGGGGATGAAGACCCTCAACAAACCGGAGGACCTTGTCCCTCTCCTGAGCCACCATAGCCGGCTCAAACTGAGACAACCACAAGAACCTGGTGTCATACTCTGAAACAGACAGGTTTCTCTGCCTCAACCCCTCAAACTCGCGCCTCTGAGCATCGTGCTGACTCTGGGGCACGAACCTGCTCATGAACATAGACACGAACTCAACCCAAGACAAAGGAGGGAGGTCACTAGACCTCTGCCGCATCATGGAGACCCACCATGTCTCCGCATCTCCCGATAATCTGAAAGAAGCACACTGCACCCCTAAGGTGTCTCTAGTACCAAGAACTGTCAAAATCTTCTCACACTTCTGAATGTACCTCTGGGCAGTACATGTAGCTGAGGTACCGTCGAACTCTGGAGGCTGAAGCTTTATGAATGACTCTATCCTCTTGGCAACCTCCTCAGTGCCCATAGGAGGAGTAGAAATAACAGGACCTGCCTGAGGAGCAGAAGCAGAAGGCTGGGCAATATGATCAGGAGCAGCCTCAGAAGTAGGCGTGCTCATAACAGGTGTGGTCGGCTGAGGAGCCGAAACAAGAGCTGCAACATCATCTCTGACAGGGACCTGATGGCTAGACAAGGCCATCAGTCTCATATACTCCTCTGAAGAGATCACAACGGTGCCTGGCACAACAGCAGGCACAGGGGGAATAGATGCTGACAGAGTCGCTGCGGACACCGCAGGGATAGCTGTGTCCTGCCTACTGGCTGACGGGCGACCTGCCCGAGTCTTCTTAGCAGCTGGCGGCTGCGTAGGTGCTGATGGCTCTCCCGCAGACGCGGGTGTAGAAGATGCAGCCCTCCTGGCTGAGGATGCTCGCGTCCTCGCCATCTCATACAATACATGAAAAAGGGTCAGCACCTATATAAGGTACTCAGCACGAATAGAGATGAAACGAAGGGAAAACATTTCCTAACATGCCCTTGTAGCCTCTCGCTCATAAGTATGGTCGACAACATACCCATAAGCAAGACTCTACTCAGACACTGCTCCAAGACTTCTAGGACTCGAATTAGAACCTAGGGCTCTGATACCAAACTGTCACGACCCAATTTCCAAGGGCTCGTGATGGCACCTAAACAACATTTGCCTAGGCGAACCAATGAAACAAGATGCGGAAAGAACAATAATGTGAAAAGATCATAAATGGATATATAAATATAAAAGTGTGAAGTCCAAAAGAATATATCCACAAAAGAATTGGAGCATTCTAAGAGTGACTCAATAAAGTATGAATATACATCAAAGAAATCTGAGCCCTATCTCTAAGTGACTCCGGCGGTATGCCACCACGGTCTGTGTGGTCGGCTCACCTCAATCAAAAATCTCAGAAGCCTCGGGAACCGCTAACGTCCGGGCTGCTGACTGGATGAAGGACCTGCGCACGTAGCAGAGTAAGTTATGAGCCGAAGCCCAGTAAGATCACCGACAGGCCCGCTAAGGTACCCTTGCGGGACAAGTCGCTACATGCATCATAAGCAACAACATACTATAGTAATCATACAATAAAGTAGTGAAATCGCAAATAGATGTAACACATTCCATACACACAAGTAGTAACCAGAAGTCTCAAGGATTATGCCCATCCAACGTAAGGCATAGGTCAACTCAGCGGCGGTTTGGAGGTCCAATCTCTACTCCCGTGTCAACTATCCTAGACCTACGATGGACTAGCAACACCACTACTAAGTATCAACCATATACCGTGACCCGAAGTCACTATCACAATCATGAATAAGTAGACCAACGACCCGTAGTCGTTGGCTCATCTCAAATCTGTCTACGATCGCACCACACCCCCTGTCAAGTGCGTCGTATCTCAATAAATCAAGTGACCACACCACACCCCTTGTCAAGTGTGTCACATCTCAAAGATCAAGTGTCCACACCACACCCCCTGTCAAGTGTGACACATCTCATAGTATGGGCGACACCACACCCCCTGTCAAGTGTCCCTCTAACAGTATTAATATCCACGACATTAATAACAATAACAGAAATAATAACAGAAATATTAATAACGATAATATTGCACAGTCACCGTAACCCAGGTTGGTTATGCTAGCTGAACGTAAGGCGAAGGTTAACCCGACCACAGTTTGGGGTACAATCCCTACTCCCATGTCGTCCAACCCAAGGTTACGTATAGACAGCACTACCCAACCCGGCACGTGAACAAATCAAGTACCAATATCATACAAAAGCCGGCAAAATCCTCGGCAAGACATTTATCATGACATGCCGGCAACATCCTCGGCCATGTCCCAAGTTCTTGCTATCTAAGCATGGCGTAGCAAGCGTTACTACGATATAAATTTAAGCTACCTCGACGTAGCGTTTAGACCGGCACATACCTCGGTCGAGTCACAATCTCGCTATTTATAACAAACAATAATAGCAAGTAATTCACATCATTAATCCTAACCATTGTTAGGTATATATATGCGTACATGAAGCATACTAGCATGAAGGAAGAGTCCACAAGCACAATAGAGGTCAAGTCTCACTTACCTCGAAATTCGGGCTCAAATGCCGGGAAGAATCTTCTTTCTAGCTCGCCTTGTCTGCGAAGGACTCTCCACTAGGTCTATTAAGACAAGATATAGCACATATGAGTGCTCAATTATAGCTATTTAAACCTATAGGCATCCTAGGGTAAAAATTACCAAAATGCCCCCGGGTAGGGCCGAGCCCTAAATTTACAAAATGTACTTTTCCGGACTCCCCACGCTCCCGTGAGTCCAAAAGTACACTTAGATTCCACATGCGAGCCTTGCTCGATATCTTTCCCCAATTCTTAAGAATCTAGGGTTCTAACCCATTTGCAAGAATCAACCCTTTGATTCTTGTGTTAATCAACATAAAGATGGATTGAAAGGGCTTACCTTAAGTGTAAGTATGATTGGGTCTTCAAGAAATACCCAAAAATCGCCTCAAGAGCTCACCAAATGATTTTTATAAGTTATGAACCGAAATGGCCCGAAATGGCCTTTTTATAGCAGTTTTTTTTGGCCTCTGTGACAGCTTCTTTTGAAAAAATCATAACTTTTGATAGGAATGTCCAAATGACCTGAAACCGGTGCCATTAGAACCACACTCAAAGGGCTACAACTTTCATATTTTGAGATTTTCCTAATTCCTTACGGATTGGCCGGAAAATCAGCTTTTATCCGGCTGTTTGCGCCAAAACAGAACAGAAAAGTCGCACCAGATTTTCTACTGTTTTAGGGGCAAAACGGGACCCTACGAAGCTCGGAATGATCCCAAATTTTGCGCACAAGTCATAAAATACTTGGGTGACATGCTTGTCAAGACGGAACTCAATTCGGACCTCCAGAACTCAAAAAGTGGGTCCCACGGCAAAGGTTCAATTTTCGACTTTCGCCAAAATAGCGAAATTTAACCAAACGACCTCGGAATCCAATTCCGAAAGTTGCTACAAGTCACAAATGACTATACGAACCTAACGGAACTTTCGGATCTCTCATCGGAGCTCATTTGCTCAAATCGAGCTCGGAAACCTCTTTTAAACTTCCGAAACGGGGACTTTATCAAAAGTCCTATCAAACGAGGTCCGTTTTCAATTTTGAAGGTTGCTACATATCATAAATGACGAGACGGACCTAACGGTGCGCTCGGATTTTCCATCGGGGTTCGTTTGCTCAAAACGACCTATCGAAACCCCAAATTCCTTTCCGGAATTTCATAAACGGATCCTTTTCTCGAAAACCTATCAAACGGACTCCGTTTCGACTCAGATTTCACAGACGGGTCATAAATGACCTAACGGAGCTTTTGGGACTGTCAACACGTAAATCGAGGTCCCAGATCCCCTAACGACTATTTGAGGGTCGTTACAACAATATCAAATCCCGATCCCATAACTCGGAGTAATTTGTTGCGTGATCCCATACTCAAGGCAAATTACGACTGATCAATAATAGCCCAACAAAGACACTAGCGGTTGCTCATGCCCAATTCTGCCCCAATTGAATATCCAACCCGGCCTTAGAAACCCACACTCTACGCCTGGTAACTTCGGCTCCTCAAATGCCCTCGCGCCCTCTAGTACTTAGCAAGCTCTTGGGACGTACTCCTCTGAGTACTTCTTTTCTCAAAGCGGTAGCTCAGCTGCATTCCCGATCAAAGCTCTTTGTTCTCAAACTATCACTTCCTTAGCAGATCCCGAATTGTACTTCTTGTGCTTGGCCCAGCTGGCAAGAACGCCTTGTTCAACCTGTATGCGCCTCCCGATTCGGTGTACCTCTGTACCCTTAGCTTTTGGAAGGACTCAATTCTCAAACTTGGAAACCCATCCTATCTGTAGCATCGCTATCCCTACTTTGATTCAACATACAATGCCTCCCCATATAATAGTTTGGCCCATTCCATCCATCTGCACCGCACAGTTCCATATTTGACTCCCCACACGAAGTGGTTTGGCATGCTATCCTTATTGTTGCCTCCCCGTCCGCTGGTTTGGCCCATTATCGTGTCTCTCCGTCCGCCGGTTGAACACATCTCCCATATTTGCCTCCCCACACGAAGCGGCTTAGCTATCCATTCCAACTTTTCCTCCCTACTAGGTAGGTAGGCTCCTTTCCGTCATAAACATGGTGGCAGACTCCGCCTCATTATGACACTCGAGCACCCCACAAAGACGCTTGCTCTCAAGCCCTTCTTCACGGTTATCGCGGCCTACTGGCACGCCCCGCTCTATCTTTGGTATAACCCAATACATAGAGCTCATATTTGGAGATTTCTCTCCCCCGCGATGGTAGGCGCCTTACCTAATCGTCCAAAGCGATTGTTGGTGCGACAATCATCCCAACACCCCCGTACTAGCTTGGCTCCTACCTAGCGTAGCACTCCTTCCTGCGAGCAACGCTCGCCCCATGTTGTAGGTACCAAACTTACTCGACCGACATGGTTGTTAAGGGACTCGCCTTCCATTCGTTGCAAACCTTAAGATGGCTAGGCATTCACAATGTCCAACTCCTTAGAAGGACTAAATTCAATGCTCCTCGGTGCTTAAGTCTTCCCTCTGGAAGGCCCCTTAATTCACGCACTGCTAGTATCCATTTTATGCTCCACGCATTATGCTCCGCGCATTCCCAATGCCCTCAGGCTGCTCAATTCAATCCCACTAGAAAGACACTCAAATGATGCACCACTCGCATCCATGGCATGATCTCCACGATCTGCTTCAATATAAATAGCCCACGTCTTGCATCTATTCACAACATGGTTGCTCGACCTGGCAATCATGGCCCTTTTCCTGGCCACCCGACTCATTGACATGTCCCTCTCTGAACGAAAGCCTACTATTCGATAGAAAATATCTTTGCATCGCAAATTTTCCCTCTTCAATGTTTCCCCGCTGCTAGCAGAGTTTCATTACAACTGATGGATATCCCGCAATCAAGACAATTGAGCTTCTGCTAACCGTCTGTCCCATCTTTGCAAAAACATCCCAACAACACAGCACGTTGGCGCTCCTTGCTGACCAACCATGCCTTATTAGAATCTATCTTAAAACAGCCCTATCGGGTCCGCCGTCTCAAATAGCATGTTGAACATAATTCTTGCTTCGATATTATCTCCACAATGACATTCCCATATTACACTGACAATTCAACATTCTTAAGCTGTGACATCAACCAAGGCCTCTCGCGTTTTACCGAAACCGACTCCTTGTTGGCACGGATCAACCTTCTCCGATGGCTTAGCTCACAATGCCTTGCAAGCCCTTAGGCAAGTACAAATTTTGCTTTGATGGCGTCTCAAAAATCAGAATGCTCAAAAAAAATTCCTGACAGTGCGTTCCATGCTCTATCCCATTACCGGCGCAAAGCTCCTGCTTTGGATGCCAATCTGCTTGGTACCAACCACACCATCCTGAGCATCCTCTGCTCTGATACCAACTGTCACGGGCCGCACCTTCCCAATGACAGCGTCGCACAATTGGCCCGTGCGGTGCTCGTAGTTCCACCTGACTACAAGCCAGCCTGCTCCATATCCCAGGTTTCAAAGAAGCTCGCCTCAGTGGCCTAGCTTCAACTGTGCTTCCCGAAGACCTCTCCCTTGTGCGCATCCCATATGCGGAAACTTTAGTATGCGCACGTCCGGGGTTTGGCTAAGGACCTGCCTGTCCCTCGCCTGGCACTAAGCCTCGTTCCTGCACACGAAGTGCAATCCTCAAGCTTGGCCCTCGCCTTATGCCCTGGCACTTGGCTTGGCTTCGTCTGAGTAGGACAACTCTTTAGCCCTTGGCCCTTGTTATGTGTGTCTCACAAGATACCTCCCAATGTCTCCTGACAATGGCAAGCGTAGCCCTCGCATCATGCCTCCCTCCTGAGTAGTGCAGCGTCGCCCCACAACTGCACGTCTAGGCCAACGAGCCCTTGCTTGCATGGTTGAACCCTTTCTATGTTTGCAAGTCAATACACGAGGCTCTCAATAGCTCCTCGAGTACTCAATAGATACAGAGGTATTTATCATATCTGAAGACAGCCCGCGGGGCTTAGTCTTTCCTTCCGTCAAGCCTCTGCCGCCCGTTGTGTGCCCAACGTTGGCCCTCTGGCCACACGCCGTCCATAGAGTCGCCTGACTCATATGGATACTTGGAACACTCCTCTGATATGTCCAGGAAGGCCCTTGAGGTCCTTCCTCAAGGGAGCTCACTTGGTGCGACTTCCTGACAAAGTGCACGGGGAGGGCTGGTAGGCTGTCACCATGTCTGCCCCCCTTATATATGTCTTAAAAAGATAAACCCATGTCTCAGCACTTGACATCTTTTGTCCAGAGAATCGTACAAGGGTCTAACTTTCCACTCCGACCTCTAAATGAGGTTCCGTAGGTTCCTAGATATTCCTCTTGACTTCCTTCATACTTCCACGAAGTTTCATCTCATTCCCATACCCGTGGAAAGAGATATAGCCCTCAGAAGATCAGCATAATTACCACAATGTCACTGCTTCTTGGCTAAGTCAAGCCCATAGGCAAACAAGCTCTGATCGGTACCAAACTTGGTATGAACACTCTGTAGCATCTTAGGAACATGGCCCTCACCCTATGTTCCAAGATTCCCACTATAGTTCCAAAACGTGCGGTACTGACACTCGTGCCCGCACACAGCTCGCACGGCTGACACTCAGCCTGTGCCCAGCTGCTACTCGTCCAGCACCTTGTTGGTCCTCATCTAGAACATGTCTAGCACTCGTCTAGCACATGGCCAAGGCTTCCTCTTAAGCACGGGGCTGACATTCGTCCAGCACACGACTAGCCCTCGTCTAGCCGACTGACACTCGTTTAGTGCACTGCCGACGCTCGACCGAGCGGCTGATACTCATCTGGCCTGCTTGTGGTGTAAAGACGTTGCGCGTGCAAAGGCATCAAAAGGGCACCGCGTAACACTACACATTCAAATCGTCCATTAAAAACTCAAACAATCTCGCGACTAGAAATTCCACTTTGTAAGCAGATGGAGCTTTAAACAGTTGATACTATACTTGTCAAAGCTAAAGCAGTATCCTTTGGAGTTTCTGCTTTACTCACTATAAGCAATGAAAATAGATAGCAACGGATAAAAACATAGCCTCCAAAATAGAAAAGATGTATGGACATTGATATATTTTCAAGTAAGAGAACACTTTTTGGAGAAAAGTTCAAGGAAAAGGTCATTAATTTCAAGGGTGGTCTGGGCTTACCTTTCCTTCTACTGCACGAGCTGTTAGTGCAATCTTCAATCCTAGTCGCCGCACCTTCTTGTTAAGTTTGATCGCGTGACTTCGTGGTTTTGGACCATGAATAGCGGCGCCACCTCGAAACTGTCATCCACCGAAGCCCCATAAGTATTTCATCTGATGAACATCCCATCACGAACTTAAGACAGCTGAACCAGAATAGGCAAGACAAAGTGTCACCTAAGGGCCACGCAGTGTACCATGCCTTGCTCGTCCTGTACCCTTCTGTCTCCATGGCTTCCGTCCAGTCCCACTAACTTCACTACTAGTTTTAGTTGAATAGGTTCCCTGGAACACTCAACAAGTTCAAGTTTTTACAGAAGTACGTGTAATAGATAAATAAGTTATGGTAGAATAAAAGGAACAAGCCAGAAAAGTAGAAACAATGGAGGGCACAAGGAAGCCCAAATTGATTTTAAAAAATCAATAGTTTTTGTTCTGCAGATGTTGGTCCGCCAATAGCTTATGATTCTCTGTGGTTTCCATATGCTCTAATGCTAACCCTAATCTACCTCCCTCCCTCCCTTCCTCCCACACTTTTTCTAGATAGCAATTGACTATCTAAGTTGCTTCCCAATATGTACCTATCTCTAATTCAGGATATAGGATTCAAAACAATCATGCACACCTGCTGCCTTTTCGCAAGCTGCCATCTCACCTCACAATGAACAATGTCCTTCCTAATTGGTACATCAAAAACATCACTAGCTAAAACCATAAAGCCCAAGTCTTCATTATTGAAGTTCATCACAGGAACAACCAGGTCCTGATAGAGCCCTGACACATCACCACAGTAAAAATAAGGATATTAACACAAAATAAACCAATCAATAAAGATTATTTTTATCCCAGTACATATGAGGTAACAAATGATAAAAAGATTAGCTTTAGATCTAATACGCGACATAGCTTTGAAATTTAGCCTAACTACGGAGAATGACTAATCATCAAAAGAAGAGTTATATCTTAAATACGGAAGTCTAAACTAACAATAACTGTATCTCATATCTTTTTGCTTCTTTATTCTAAATTAGAGGGAACGAGATTAGCTCATAGTGCTAATTAAGCAAACGGAAACGAAGAAAATGATGTTTCCATGAATGAACAACAGAGACTCCAAATGCCTAAACTTGTGGAAGAAGGATTTTTTACCCATGATCACTAACATGATGAAGATGACAAACTACGCATACATTAAGAAAATCATACTCTCAATATGCAGAATACTTACATATAAGAATGGCTCATCCCAAAGAAAGCTAACAAGATAAAAGAGAACTTTCTAATATGCACAACAACATCCAAAGATTTCTTTTTCACAAGGTGCAATATCCATGAATCTTCTACTTTAAGCTATTCTCTCTAGATAGAGGGCTCTTGAAAAGATACCGCTAACCCTAAGCTATTCTCTCCAATCAGAGAGGGCTCTTGAAAAGATACTGCTAATCCTACACAAAATAGTCTGGAACAGGAATATTCATCAATATGACCACCTGTAAGCACCAATAGTAATAAACATAGTTTTGTCCTATCATAGACCTCTCAAAGAGGATAAGAAGACTAGACACTGGATGGAACATTATTGTCCTATCTTATCCTATTCCAACAGTGAAACACAGCAAGCAGCCTAAACAAGGCATTGAGGAAAAGGTCCTAAATTGTGAACAGATAATATATCCAAATAGGATGATAAAAACTAAAAGAATAAAATATCCAAATAGACTGTTAGAAATATTAGGTAGCACATCTCTGATGACACTAAAGAGGATATGACCCAATTTTGAAGCCAGTAAAATGAAGGACCAAGTTACATAACCCCAATACAATGTATTTTTAGCCCAATGTACTCTAACATAGACAGTTAAAAGTAAAAGAATCTAAGCAAACAAATGAATAAAAGTTATATAACAGCTATAACAACCACACTATATCAAGTCTTTATACCTATTTGGTGCTTGGAGTTATAACATGCTTCCTGGTTAATAGATCTGAGGGAAATGAACCTTCACTAGAATCAGGAGTCAGGGCAGAAGTTGAAAACCTTCGATAGGCAAGAAAGAATGACTCATTCTGCACCTGAAAACAAGAAAGAGGTTGGTCGGAAAATAATGAGTGCAAAAAAAGCAGACAGCTCACTCTCTCTTTCTTATGACAGATTAGCAACGAGCTCTCACTAATCATTAGACATGGAAAGAAACCTTAAAGAAAATTAAGTAAAGTGAAAGGAATCAGATTCTCTGTTGCTGATTGACATGTTTGTTTTTCTTTGACAAAATAAGGTTTCAATATTTGGTTATCTCTAGTACTTCTCAAAATCTTATTATCAAGCCTGCACAACTTTATTAGCATTGTCAAACCAAAGAAAATATCATCTTCGACTGCTTAATAAACATACTAATAGAGTACACAAAGAAGAATATTGGCATGATTTGAGGATAATAAGTGCATAGGAGGAGGCTAAACAGAATTTTCTATGAGAAGCATTTATCTTTGTGAAGTTAGAAGATCCCACATAAGGCACATCAACTCCACGAACCTGATCTGCTGTTCCAAAAATTATAAAAAGAAGACATATATCTTAGCATTCCCAGGACATCACCTTCATAGTAACGATTAGCTATGTGTTATGAACTTATTTTATGCAAGATATGATTTTTCTACTAAACCTTTCAAGTTTCTCCTTTGGAGTAGACATGCAAAGTTTAAGAAGGTGGTTCATAAATAGCGGAGCAGAACAAAATAGGGAATCCAATTGAATATATTTTCAACAAAAGTTGAAAACTTGTTGGCAGCTTAGAAAGATTTCGACAAGAGTATGGGAACTTATCTAGCAGGGTATGACAATCCAAAGAAAGACTTACACACATACAGAAACTATATCATCGCAGTAGATTTGACTTTTGAGGATAAAGATAAAAGAATTTCTTAAGGATTATGACTATTCTGAAGTATGAAGCAGACAATGGAGAAGAATCCTCTAAGGCTAAGGCAAGGATCAAATGGTTGATAGGGGACAGTGACAATACTACAGTCTTCTTCAAAGCAATGTGTCAGCATCTGGCCAAGAGTAAAATTATATGTGTACCAAGAAGGAGAATGCAGAGAAAACAGAAACATGACAAATTGCAGCAAGAACTGTTTAATCTATGAGGCAAACCACATATATCCTAGCACAGGATTTGCTACCTTGCAGCTATGTAAGGAATGCTTATTGATGGTTCTTAAGCAGGTTCCTGGCTTATTAATAAATTGGGTCATAGGTTTCTTGTTTTCATTTAATTTTACAATTAACATGATCGTTGATTAGCAGGTTTGCAAGCACAAGAGATTGATTGCAGGTAACTCGACGTAACTTTATTTGTTCCTCGCTGTGATGCTCAACAAAAGGTTTTACCGCACGTTCCATCCTATGCCTGCTACTTTGGAGCTAAGGTATGTCAATTTTGATGATGATCTTAGTGTATATGTTGTAAAAAGATACATTAGGCAAGGAAATGGACATATTTTAGAGGTAATTCATGGAGATTTAGTTAGAACGTTTTTCCAACACAGGATTGAAATGGAAAACATTTTTGGAATCCCTTTGGACCTCAAGTTCTAAAATTTTCTGGAAAAGTTGGGAAACAGCTTGTCCAGATAAATCCTGGAAAAAAATATGGGATTGCTTGGACCATTTAGAAGGAAAGGAACTTGAGGTGGTTTGAATGCAAAAGGAATCAGCTTCAATCTATCAAAGATAACTATTTGCATTATCTGTATTTTTGGAAAACTGGAAGTGTAGTGTTGGATCTTGATAACTTGCTAGATATACTAGAGTTTCTAGGAATTTAATGTAATCAAATCCAGCTGTGTTTGTTTCTTTTGCTGTGTACTCTCCAGTATCATCTTGATACTATTATTCCAATAAAATTTCACCTTTTAAAAAAAATGTTCTTAGGCAACTCATCAAACGTCACTTTTAGTGTGACTGTTGTGATTGATAGTACTCATGAGTCATGGTGAAGCAGAAGAAGTCCCAAACTAGTATATGTAACGAAGGGTTTAAGAGTGTCAACAAGTTCCAGCATTTAGATCATTTTCTGCTAAGAATACTAAGCATTTACCATATGCATGTCCTGTTTGAAAAAAACCCCATGTACGTCGTTCAGGTTGTAGATGTGCTTCCTTAGCTTTGAGTTCATTGTTCATCTGATTCTCCTTTAAAATATTGGATCGTGGTGGAAAAGCCACACCCTCCCCCAACCCACACATGCATTACGCAACGATGACTCAAACAAAGCAAACCATTTCTCATAAGATAACAAAAGGTAACAAGAACGAATTGATCAAAAGTGACTAGAAAAGAAGTAGTCGAGAATGAATGAGTGGACAATGTTGATTGAGTGCAATTTATAAACATTAGCCAGATTACCCAAATGATAATTGGGGCAATCTTGTGATGTTGGATTAGAACACTAGACCCCTTGTACAATATACACTAGAGAAGTTTGCAGAATGTTTCTTGAAAATTGTTCATAGTTGCTTGGATGTTAGTTTTATCAGAGGACAAATTGGTTACCCTATAGCAGTTTCACCACATTTGCAAGAGTGTAACTTGGGAATATTGAACTAAAAATGATTTTATACAGAGTTATATGTAAACTTAAAATGAAGTGACAATTCAGATGGAGTAGGAGGAGCAAATAGCCTAACATTTTATAATATAATGGATGAGGGTTGGCGTTATGTGTTTTAGGTCTAGGGCTCTATTAATTTGCAATTATTATTATTATTATTATTATTATTATTATTATTAAAGAATATGATTAATTTTTTTTAGTTATTTAAGGATTAGGGTTTTGTTATTCTAGAATATTCTTTAGGGTTTCTAGTTTCTTAGTGATTAAGTTTTCTTATTGATGTAACTCCTATTTAAAGAGCCCATTAGAGGAATGATACCCTAAGTCATAATTCAACAAAAGAAACAAGAGATCAGAGTTCTATCTTAATGAACTCTAAAGTCAAAGCTACCTTTAACGAGCCTGAGGTGAGAGCTCCCTTTAATTAGCCTAAGGTTGGAGGTTCTTTTGATGAGCTCTACTATCTTCACCGCTATGTGACCCGATCCCGGGAACATAACAACTTGGTATCAGAGCCTAACACAATGGGCGATCAAATCAAATCAATTTGGCAACGGGAAAGAGCGGCTATGGAGGTAGTCATGAAAGCTAGGGTTTCTGACATGGAGAAACTCTTGGAAGACATTGAGACCAATACAAGTGTGAAACAAAGGAGAGAATGTGGATAACTTTCATCAGTCTTATTTGGATCTCGAGCTTGGGGACAAGCTCGGTCTTCAGGAACGGAGTAATGTTACGTGTTTTAGGTCTAGGGCTCTATTAGTTTGCAATTATTATTATTATTATTATTATTATTATTATTATTATTATTATTATTATTATTATTATTATTATAGAATAGGATTAATGTTTTCTAGTTACTTAAGGATTAGGGTTTTATTATTCTAAAATATTCTTTAGGGTTTCTAGTTTCTTAGTGATTAAGTTTTCTTATTGATGTAACTCCTATTTAAAGGGCACATTAGAGGAATGGTGCATGCTAAAATCGATGAAGATTAACCTAAGCAACCGAAGTAAAACATCGGAAAAAGTAAAGATAAAGCAAGACAAATCTCTTGCTTCGTTGGAATGAATCCGAGGAACTAGTCTCGGTTCAAACAATGGGAAACAATGAGAAATACCTATGCTAAGCAACAATCCTCAAGAAGTCTCATGCTTCTTGCAAATTGAATGACCAAGAAGAAAATGTTCAAACGACTAACACCGAATGACACAAGTTCTTTAAAATCCCACGTCAGGGTTCGGCTCCATCGGAGACACAAATTAGCATTCAGCTAAATTCAACATTCATCCAAAAACTAAGCGTCTACAAATAAAATGAAATGAGGTTTATATAGACTATACTAAGGGAAGAATAGTAAATCTTTGAGATTCCGTAAGTAACTCAGTGACTGCTTTCTAAGAAGGGCTTGGAAGGTTAGGCAATTGAGAGAGAATAGCACGATAGCAACAGACACAGGAACTGAAATAGATCTATGGGAACATGCTTTATTGAGAATTCAAAAATAGATGCATACGCATCCATAGCTTTACTTACCAGTTATCCGTCGATTGCCTTCTCCGGAGAAATGCCCTTATGCTATGTTCCTGTTTCGAGCAAATCCAAGAACAATGGAAAGAGAGTTACCAAGTCAAAGAATTATGGGAAAGATATGTCCAACAGAAACGCAATTATGACTTGGTCGTTCGGAAGAGCAATTAATTCGATCAGAATATTGGAATGGAAGGCAGTAAAAGAATTGAAGACTCATTTTTTTTTAAGGTTCTCGAGATTCTCAATCGCTCTTTTTAGTAGGGAGGAATAGTGCGGGAAGGGAGCGAGACCAAGCCGAGCCACTAGTAGAGTAAGCCCTTCCCACGTGTCAAGTTGAATATAAATAAATGAATGTAGGTCACAGATGAACAATAAGAACAAGCCACACAGGGCTGAATAAGTCAAGTGTCCGAACACTTGAACTCGAGCTCTTGACTTCAGTGCTTGGTTGTTCAGCTCGGCACATTTGACATCGGACGCTCTCCCTTCAGTTGGTTGTTTGCTTTACTTTTCCGCGTCGATGATGAGTGTTCGGTTGGGTGTTCGGTCTCTCCCTTCTTTGAGTTCAAGCTTGTAGATGAAGCCTTTGAATCTTGAGCTCGGCCAATCAACTTCGGAACGGTTGCTTTCTCCCAATCACGCCAATTAAATATGAACATCGTGCAACAGCTTGGCTTGGCTTCGTGTCATCGGCCTCGGTAGATTGAACACTTGATCAAAACGTGTTTGGGCTGTATCATCCTCCCCTTCTTGAGAAGACTTCATCCTCGAAATCGAGCCCTCTTCAGTCTCCAACGCTTGGCCTACAACACAAGGAGTTAAGTCAGCAACATTAAAGGTGCTGGACACGTTATACTCACCAGGGAGGTCGATCACATAAGCATTGTTGTTGATCTTGCACAACACTTGAAACAGACCATTCCCTCGAGGAGCCAACTTTCCTTTCCTTTGGTTTGAAAATCGTTCCTTTCGGAAGTGAACCCACACCCAATCTCCCTTCTTTAATTCCAACTTCTTGCGCCCCTTGTTTTTCTTCGATGCCACTTTGGTGTAAGCTTCCTCGAGGTTCTTTTTCACCTTTGCATGCAATTCGATTAAGGCAGTGGCTCGTTGAGTACCTTCAAAATCAATAACAGAATATCGAGGCAATGGGGTTAAATCAAGTGAAATTAAAGGGTTAAAACCATACACACATTCGAACAAAGTCATTCCAATCATTCGATGCACTGTTCGATTGTATGCAAATTCCATCACGGGCAAACGATCAGCCCGGTTTCCGACCTTACCTTTGGTCATTGATCGAAGGAAAGCTCCTAAGGTTTGGTTGACTACCTCAGTCTCTCCATCAGTCTGAGGATGGTGAGACGTCGAGAATAGCAATTTGGTGCCAAGGGCACCCCATAGACATTTCCAAAAATGACTTAAGAATTTTGAGTCTCGATCACTCACAATAGTACGAGGAACACCATGCAATTTCAACACATTAGAAATAAACAAAGTAGCTACATGTTGTGCATCGTCACATTTCTTACAAGGAATAAAGTGAGCAATTTTGAAAAAATGGTCGACTACGACAAAGATGCTATCATATCCACCCCCCGACCTCGGTAACCCCATAACAAAATCCATAGATATATCAATCCACGGTCGATTAGGAACAGGTAACGGAGTGTACAAACCATGAGTGTTGGACCTCGATTTAGCTTTCTTGCAATCTATACAAGCATTACAAAGCTTTTTCACATCTCTTCGCTTTTTTGGCCAATGAAACTGCTTGGTCAAGATACCAAGAGTTTTGTCGACACCGAAGTGTTCCATCAAGCCTCCAGAGTGAGCTTCTCGAACTAAGAGCTCTCTCTACGATGACATAGGCACACAAACCCTCCCATTCTTGAAGAGGTAGCCATCGTGCCACTGATATTTCTCAACCCTTCGGCCACTCAAGATTGCATCACGGGCACTTTTCAGCTTGGGATCATCTTTATACATCGACTTGATGCTTTCGAATCCCATGAGCCTCGAGGCGAGAGCGGTCGCTAATGCAAATTTCCTTGATAGCGTATCGGCCACAACATTATCTTTTCCCTTTTTGTAATGAATTACTTAGGGAAAGCTCTCAATGAATTCCACCCACTTGGCATGTCTTCGATTTAATTTCTCCTAGCCTCGGAGATGTTTCAAAGACTCATGATCACTTTTAATCACAAACTCTCTTGGCCACAAATAATGCTTCCAATGGGCGAGTGCTCGAACGAGGGCGTACAACTCCTTGTCATACCTAGAGTAATTCATGGTTGCACCCTTAAGCTTTTCGCTGAAGTAAGCGATCAACTTCGATTCTTGCATGAGCACTCCTCCGATTCCAACTCCGGATGCATCACACTCGACCTCGAATGCTTTACCGAAGACAGAGAGTTGCAACAATAGGGCAGAGCAAAGCCTCCGTTTCAACTCATGGAAAGCCCTCTCTTGGGACTCTCCCCACACAAACGGATGGTCTTTGTTTACCAGCTCGGTTAAAGAAATTACTACGGTGCTAAAGTCACGAACAAACCTTCGGTAAAAGCTAGCTAAGCCATGGAAACTACGAACTTGAGAAACCGGAGGTTGGAGTCGGCCAATCTTCGATAGCCTCGACTTTGGATTCATCTACTTCAACACCATTAGCACTCACAACAAATCCTAGAAAGACTACTCCCTCAACACAAAAGGCACAGTTCTTGAAGTTAGCATATAACTTCTCTTCTCTAAGTTTATCAAGCACTAGCCTTAGGTGCTTGACATGTTCATCCACAGATTTACTATAAACAAGTATGTCATCGAAGTAAATGACAACAAACTTATTTATGAACGGTTTGAGCACATGGTTCATCAAGCGCATAAATGTGCTCGGTGTGTTAGAGAGGCCAAACGGCATCACTAACCATTCATAGAGACCGAATTTGGTCTTGAATACAGTTTTCCACTCATCTCTGGGTTTCATTTGGATTTGGTGGTAACCAGACCTGAGGTCTATCTTCGAAAAGCATGAAGAACCACTTAACTCATCGAGCATGTCATCTAATCGAGGGATAGGATGACGATATTTTACCGTGATTTTGTTGACTACTCCGCAATCAACACACATTCGCCATGTTCCATCTTTTTTCGGGACATGGATAACAGGAACGGTGCAAGGACTCAAGCTCTCTCGAACAAGGCCCTTGTTCAGCAATTCTTCCACCTGCCTTTGGAGCTCTTTGGTTTCTTCGGGATTACACCGATATGCAGGCTTGTTGGGAATTTGAGACCCCAAAACAAAGTCAATTTGGTGCTTGATTCCTCTCAACGGAGGCAATCCACCTGGCATATCTTCGAAAAACATATCTCCGAAGTCCTGCAAAACACTTTGAATAGCACTAGGTAAAGGGTTATCTTTAGAAAAATTATCATTAGAGTTTAGAAAGATACCCATGTGCACGAGGCAAATCATCAGTTGACCATTGTCGTTGCCTCGTAGATACTCACCTGGTTGCATGATTGCACAAATACTTCTTACCTCGGGTGGTGAGTGTTTGCCTTCGGCCCCAATTTTTGTTCCCATCGAAAACTTAGCTTTGGCCGATTCTTTCAATTCCTTCATTCGTTTATAGTCTTCGTTGACTTGTTTCGGAGACAATGGCTTGAGTATAAAACTCTCACCTCCGAGCATAGCAGTGTATGTGTTGGATCGTCCGTTATGAACAATCGACTGATCATACTGCTATGGTCGACCCAATAGCAAATGACAAGCTTGCATTGGTATCACATCGAACATCATCTCATCTTGATATTCTCCAACTTTGAACTTGATCCACACTTGCTTGACAACCTTCAATTCACCACATTCATTTAACCATTACAAACAGTAAGGATGAGGATGCTTTGAGGTAGGTAATCTCAATTGTGAAACTAAGGTTTGGCTCACCACATTTGCACAACTACCTGAATCAATAATCATTGAAAAAACTTTCCCCCTTACTTGACATCTTGCATGGAAAAGATTCTCTCTTTGGTTGTCCTCTTCTTCGAGAGTCATGCAACTCAAATTTCTTCAAACCACCAGAAACATTTCCGGATGATCAGCTTCTGCAACTTCACGACCATCATCATTTTCAGCTCGGTCAGTCTCCTCGAAATTTTCTTCCTCGGTGTCACTCGCTTGCTCATGGACGGTTCCATCTTCGAGCAAAAGCATATCTTTGCGAGTTGGACACTCTTTTGCCATGTGACCATAACCTTTGCATTTGTGACACTGAATGTTTGAAGTACTAGGAGAATTGAGTTGAACTTTACCTCCCACTTCTCTTGGTTGGTTAACGGTCACTCCCCTCTCGAAAGGGTTTCTTCTGATCCCGAACAGTGTTAACACTTGCTGGATTCGGACTCTTCCATTTTTTACCTCGGTTCAAAGGAGTTGAAGTAGTGACTCCTCGATACCGGTTTGCTTTGTTGTCCTTCACCCATTTCTCAGCTTCGATGGCAGCATGAAACACATCTTCCAAAGTTTGATACACATGCAGCCTCAATTGAGATGACACATCTCAAGTCAAGCCATTTTGAATCAAATGATGGCTTGCTCATCATCTTCTTCCATATCAAGAGCTAATTGAATTCTCTCGAACTCATCATAGTATTCTTCAACTGATTTAGACCCTTGTTTAAACTCGAAGAGCTTTCGAAGTTGTTCCTGTGGATATTTGGCATTCACATACTTAGCATCCATTGCTCTTTTCAACTGCATCCATGTGGTGACCTCGGGATAAACATTCCTTCGTCTCAACCTTTTGTCAGCCTCCCACCATGTCGATGCATATGCCTCGAACGAAGTAATAGTATGTGCAGCTTTTCTCTCTTCGGTCATCTTATTTGTTTTGAAGATTCGTTCCAAACGAATCTTCCAATCAAGATATTGTTCCGGATCACTAGTTCCTCTGAAGGGTGGAGTAGTGATCTTGACACTGTTCAAGTTTGAATCTCGAGCACCTCGGATTGGCTCCAGATACTCATCATAATAGTCATCAGCCTCACGCTCAAAATATCGATTAACATTTGCGCCTCGGCCTCGACCTCGAAAATTTCCACGACCTCGTTGAACCTGCCTTCGTTAAACGAACGGTGGCTCATATTCAGCTTCGACCACGGGAAATTCTCCATCATCGACCCCTTCATCAACAACCACAACTTGTCTTCGGACCATTGGAAGTGGCAATCTATCACCTCGGGGAATGCCCAAGTGTTGATGACCAGCTTGGGGAATGCCCAAGTTTTTTGTTCCGCTTGGGGATTGCCCAAGTGTTGTGCAGCTCGGGGATTGCCCAAGTGTTGTTCAGCTCGGGGATTGCCCATAGCTTCATTTCGAACAACCTCGTTCTTCAACTGTTGTTTTCGAACGAGCTCAGCAAATTGCTCTGGTTTCATAGGAGTAGAGTTGCTAGTTTCAGCGCCGGACCCAGCCAAGGCAACGGACACACTCTCTTGCTCGAGGTTAGCTACTCGAGCACTCACTCCTCTTACCTCGGCACTGATGCCTTGTATTGCAGCCATAAGATCGGTTAACGACACGTCGGGCGCCTCTATGCCCCTTCCATTGCCTCCATTCCCAGCCATGGTACCAGCACAAGTCAAAGACCAAGAAAATATTAAAGGTTAGAAATCACCTCACACACTCTCTCACTTTTATTGGGTGGCGCTCGGGTCCATTCAATTTTTGGGTTCGGTTTTTGGTCACTCAAGAACTTGTAGCCACTGGCTTCCTCGGTTGATCAACTTCTCTCAGTTCCTTCGAATTTAACAAGTTACACCGTCTCCTTCGGGAAGAGTGAGTGAGTTGATGTTGACTCGATGGAACAGACGCTATTTAACTGCGCTCGGGAAGTCAAAAAATTGTCTACGAAATTTGGACTTCGATCATCCCTCGCACGAGTTCCTATAAGCTCAAACAAATTAGTATGACCTCGAGTAGAAAAATTTACTCCAGAGATCCACTAACGAGATTTATCGAACAAAAGAAAAAAGGGAAAGCCTATGAGAATCTACCCTTCGATTCCTCTTTCGGAATCCTCGAACACACCAACTCTTGTACGGACAAAAGTGGTCCCTCCTTTAGTACGGACCACTTTCCCTTTACTAGCCGACAAAATTTCACCTGGGGGTTTCGATTTTAACACTTTACCCCTTCCTTCTTCAATGGAACAGTGAACTTCTTACTCCGATGTACGGATAAAATTAACTTTGGTTCACACAGTCCACAACTTGACACTGCCTTTGGGTCGTTTTTCACTCCGGTAATTTCAATGTTGGGGCAAATTAGTTCTAAGAATTTCAAGCTAAGAAAGCTTCACTTCGTCCGTACACTGTTATAATGTAACAAGTTTCCGGCGTACGGACGGTGGCTTAAACAGTGGAACTTCGATTTTCAGCTCAAAAACTCAACCCAAATCAAGTTACAACCACCAGTGTTCGATAACAACCACCAAAACACGACTGGGGTTTTGTAATAACACCACCACGTCAAAACTGCCCAAAAACGCTCGAGAAACCCTAGTCGTCAACTTGTGTACGACAGGAGCTCGTTGGATTCCTTAGACGATGGTGAACAAGAATCTGTGGTTGTTTAATCAAAACAACCAACCAATCGACCAAAATTTTTGAATTTTTCATTTCTACTTTTTTTTTGGTAATAAAAAACACAACAGTAACAACAATCAACAATGGGGATGAAGTTGAAACTGAAAGACACAAACGCACGAGATAAAACAGGATTGGGGTTGTGAGAACAAGCCCAAACCTTGCTCTGATACCAAGATGGTGCAAGCTAAAATCGATGAAGATTAAGCTAAGCAACCGAAGTAAAACAACAGAAAAATTAAAGATAAAGCAAGACAAATCTCTTGCTTCGTTGGAATGAATCCGAGGAACTAGTCTCGGTTCAAACAACGTGAAACAATGAGAAACACCTATGCTAAGCAACAATCCTCAAGAAGTCTCATGCTTCTTGCAAATTGAATGACCAAGAAGAAAATGTTTAAACGACTAACATCGAATGACACAAGTTCTTTAAAATCCCACGTCGGGATTCGGCTCCATCAGAGACACAAATTAGCATTCAGCTAAATTCAACATTCATCCAAAAACTAGGTGTCTACAAATAAAATGAAATGTGGTTTATATAGACTATACTAAGGGCAGAATAGTAAATCGGTCACAGATGACCAATAAGAACAAGCCACACAGGGCTGAATAAGTCAAGTGTTCGAACACTTGAATTCGAATACTTGGATTCGAACACTTGAACTCGAGCTCTTGACTTCGGTGCTTGGTTGTTCAGCTCGGCACATTTAACATCGGACGCTCTTCCTTCGGTTGCTTGTTTGCTTTACTTTTCAGAGTTGATGATGAGTGTTCTGTTGGGTGTTCGGTCCCTCCCTTCTTCGAGCTCAAGCTTGTAGATGAAGCCTTCAAATCTTGAGCTCGGCCAATCAACTTCGGAACGG
Source organism: Petunia x hybrida (assembly GCA_037355625.1). Lineage (NCBI taxonomy): Eukaryota > Viridiplantae > Streptophyta > Magnoliopsida > Solanales > Solanaceae > Petunia > Petunia x hybrida. The sequence goes on from JBBBVM010000450.1 coordinate 85,186, forward strand.
TTGCTTTCTCCCGACCACGCCAATTAAATTTGAACATCGTGCAACAACTTGGCTTGGCTTCGTGTCATCGGCCTCGGTAGATTGAACACTTGATCAGCACGTGTTCGAGTTGCATCAAGAAATGATACCCTACGTCAAAATTCAACAAAAGAAACAAGAGATCAGAGTTCTCTCTTAATGAGCTCTAAGGTCAAAGGTCCCTTTAACGAGCCTGAGGTAAGAGCTCCCTTTAATGTGCCTCAGGTTGGAGGTCCCTTTGATGAACTTTACTATCTTCACCGCCCTGTGACCTAATCCCGGGAACATAACAGTTGGGGGTAAGCAAAAAAGAAGTAGCTACCTTTAGAAGCAGAAACCGAAAGGGAAGGAGCATTGCAACAACCAAATGCATTTAAAGAACGCAAAAGCCTCCTCGATATTGACAAAGCCATTCTCCCATATCTATCAAACAACAGCGACAAAGAAAATTCACATAGTATTCAGCGCAATCCAACTATCTGGTACCAACAGGAAAAGCCATACAAAAAAATAAAACTCAGAGCCAGGGATATTAAGCTTACCACTGAAATGATGCACCAAGTACAAGCCCACAAAGCAGTCCGAAAGACGCCCAAACTCTCCAAGTCTAAACCCCGTAAGGGGCGGATCCAGGATTCGAGGACTGCGGGTGCTACTTCCTACCGAATAGGAAGGTTGATTGGCTTGGATTGTTTAATTGTTGTTACTTCAAAAAGATTAATTAATAAGGGCCCTTTTATTCAAAACAGACAAATAAGTTAGCTTTAATTCACTTATTCATTTTCGTGCTCTATTTTAAATTTTATATTATGGAAGATCATTACAAAAACTAAAAAATAAAAAAATCATGACCCCCCAATTAAAAAATTTGCTTAAAAGTAGCTTAATTGCTATATTTTTTTATTGACTAGCTAATTCACCTTCAATGATCATGTGTTAATTTCTTCATCTTAATTGTTAAGTTTTATAGAAATTCTTTGTATAAAGATTGCAAATTTTTAATCTATGAGAATTCAATTAAAAGATAGAGATGGTCAAAACCCCCCCATAAACTATCATTTTTTTGTTAGTTTCATATTTAAACTATGGGTTGGTTACGTTACCCACCTGAACTATCAATCTTCATATTCAAAATCCGCTGCAGTGCCAAGTGGCATGGAGAGTGACTTCACTCTCTTTGTTGTGTGTTGGAAAATAAGGTAGACCAATAAAAAGCATCCATGTGGCATTTCTCTTCAATTTTTGAAATTTAAATATTCTTTTACTTATTTATTATTATTTTTGTCTTTTTTCTTTCTTCTTTTCTAATTAATTATTTTCTTCTTCATAACTCTACTTTTTTTTGCCAATAACATTAAACTAGTTAAGACCCATTAACCTTAGGATAATAAAAGTACTAAAAAAAATTTAATCAAATGTGATAAATTTAGTTGCAATTTACAACCAAATTTTATCAATAATGGTTATTTTAATTAAAAAGCTATAACCTTTAACAGTCACTCCATTATTTTAATATCTTAATATACAACGTTCTCAATTCAGTTTATTATAGTTGAGTAAATTCAGTTCTATATAATAATTAAGTTTACTATTGTTTAATATTTATTATTTTAGAAATATGAGTTTTCAACTAAAATAATATTTTTTGATTTTGACGGAAAATTAAAAGAAAAAATTAATAAATTTAAAAAATAAAAAACACCAAATAAGAAATAAGAACAACTATTTTAAAATAATTAATTGTATGGATGCTTAACAAAGAGAGTGAAGTCACTCTCCATGCCAGTTGGTACTGCAGGGGGTTTTGAATTTGAAAATTGATAGTTCAGGGGGTAACGTAACAAACCCATAATTTAAGTATGAAACTAAAAAAAGGGATAGTTTAGAGGGTTTTTGACCATTCTAATCAAGCCACTTAATTTTTCGAAAGCCAATAACAAATATTACTCAAATTATTCTTCTAATTAAAAAAGAGAAACTATATATTATTGAATTTAATTCAAAGTTATTTACCGAAAGAAATGGTCATGAGATAAGGTATTACTATACCAAATAAATTGTAGAAAACAACAAAAAGAAATAATGAAGATGAAGGAGGAAAAAAAAAAGAGATTTGCAAATAAAAGGGAAAAGAAAAGAAGAAAAAAGATATCTATTGCCTAAGGGCTAGGGTAGGTAGCAGTTGTAGTTGTGCAATTCAAAACAGTTCAAGAACTAAAAATGTTGTTGCGGGGACTCGAACCCGCGCCTTCTAGGCAAAAGGATGATACCTTGCCAGTGGCACCAATGCACCTATATTTTCGCAGGTGCCAAATATTGCAGTTGCAGTACTTTGTAGTAATTCTGATATACATACACCTATCTATACAAAGTCTCGATCGAAGCCAGCGATTGCCGTGGCACTCCTACCCCGACTTATATCCGCCCCTTCCTTGAGTTTCTCTTTTGGCTTTGCTTTTTTTTTTTTTTCTAATGGCAATTCTAATATAAAGCGAACAGATTATTTTCCGCCCATGTAGTAATATTTTTTAGCAAAAATACAGAAGAAGGGCAAAAAGCTCAAGCCCTTTTAAAAAATAATTTTTTATATAAATATACAAATCTACACCCCTATATTATAAAAAAATAGAAATATTGTACAATTACAACACATAGTGATATATTTCCTAGCATATAACAATAATTCCCCTAAAATCCATTAGAACAAAACCCTACCAGATTTTTCCTCCTCCTCCTCCGTCGTCGGCGGCGACCACCTCAATCCGGCTTAAATTTTACACATCTGAATTCTTTTCAACCCCCTCTATCCATATCTAAACTTCTTTTCCTCATAAAACCAATCATTCGTAGTAGATCGAGGCCGAAAGAGTTGCCGGAATCCTAACTCCGGCAATAGTTAGTTTATTCCAAAAAATATTACTTTAATCGGTCCTTCTCACTCTCCTCTTTTATGTTATGGAGTCAATTTCACCAAAAAGGCCTTCATCCTTTTTTATTTTAGCCGACAGTGACAGTTATGGGATCAATTGATCAATTTAAGGGATTTTGAGAGAGAAAAAAAATACTAGAGGAGTGATAAACTACGTTTTGCTCCACCGATGTTACCACGACCATTTAAACATTTTGATTTTTCATTTTGCGGGTCACCGGTTGTTTCTTTGATCTCCAACGTGTTTGGGGAGGGAGCTTTCTTCTTTTATTACTGTCTAACTGCTAGCTTTGTTCATATGTAACATGTGTATGATTATCCTTATTCTAGACTTACATTACTTCAGGAATTTAACTGTATTAAGAAATTTTCCTAGTAATTTGATCACTTTCGCCAATCAGTATTGTGTGCACATCACTGCAACAGTCTGAAATAGCCTGAACATCACGGAAACAGTCTAAATAAGCTTAAATAGTCTGAAACAGTGCTGCAACAATCTGAAACAACGCAGATACAACGAGATATAGTTAGATACGGAGAAAAAATAGTGCAGATATAGCGAGATACGATGCGGTTGGTTTCTGGTATAAGATGAGATACAATAAGATACGAGGTGGTTGGTTTCTGGTGTAAGCTAAGATATAGTGAGATAGAGCGAGATACGAGGTGGCTGGTATGTAGTTGAGATACAACGCGATATAGCGAGATACAAGATAATCGGTAGCTGAGAAACATCGAAATACAACCAGATACGAGGTGGTTGGAGATAGGAGGATGAAAAGTGAAATTGGGAGAAATGGGAGGAAGAATGTAAGGTTTTGCTATGTTATGCTATATTTTGTTATGTTTTGTAATTAACTTTTTCTCTCCTCTATATTGGATAATTTTGCTAAAATATTGCTATGTTTTGTAAAAACTTGTAAAAATTATACTTTTATACCTACCGATCCTTTAAGGTTTTATCCTATTTTCTTATAGCCACTCCCTACTTAGAGAGTCTAGCCTCTCCCTTCTTCTTCCCCCTCTCTCACCCCCCCCCCCCCCCCCTTCCTCTCGCTTCCCTCCTACCACTGTCCATTATTCCTTCCCTCCGCTGCCTCTCACTTTCCTCTGTCATCACCGATATCATTCTCTGGCATAGAACTATACGGCATTTGCTTTTGGAGTTTTAAAAAATTTCGAGCTATTTATTTCTCGTGATTAAAGGAAAATGAAAACTAATTGACCCAATATATTCGTTAAACGTGAATTCTAATATAATACTACCAAGTATAAAATATTAATTTTAACTATTGATGTGAAAATGGAGATTGGTTTAGCTCCAATAAATTCATATCGAAAACTATGATAACTTAAAAAGTCTTAGAATCATGTATGTATAGTACTCCACGTGGACTTCTAAAAGCAATTAAAGTCTTCTTTTCAATAACGTTCCAGCTTAGTTTCTCTTTGACATGAATGTTGTTTCTTTGGATTTTTAAATATTTGCATAAAGAATTCAAGTCAATACGTGAATTATGTTTGCAGAAAAGTAATTCTGTATACAAAGATGAATTATTCCATGCTACACTTAGGTAGGTTTCTATCTATTTACCTTTTTTGTTTTTTTTTTTACTTTTAACACATTATATGATTTTTCATGTACAATATCCGTTTAAGAATAACTTATTACTGCGTGTGAGAGAAATAAATTTCAACAACTGTGACATATTGAAGATCACCAAATTGTTCAACATATTTTGACATGATTTATTTTGATATTTTTAAAAGCGAATCCCGAGAAAAACTATTTACATAATCCATTCATTGTGGATCTATCTAGATATACATTTTAAAATTTGACTTCAAATTTTAGCTCATTGTTTACCTCATGTCATAAGTTCAAGGTTATTTCTTCTCTTTTTCTATTTTTTCCTTTTCGCGGGCAAGAAAAATTGATAACTTCTCTTGATTTTATTATATATCCTAATTCAAAATTGATAACTTCTCTTGATTTTATTATATATATATCCTAATACCATTAGGAATTACTAATTTGATTTCTTGAATTTTAAGAAAACAATAGTAGTATGAGTTCATCTGCATAAAATTCATCACTTGTGCAAATGAATATTAATATACGAATTGGGCACTTGAATATTATTCAGTGAAATTACAGGTTATCGTCAATATTTGCATAGAATATTGAGGAGTAGGGATAACAGTTTTTGCAACAGTTAACATAATCGTTGTTCACCTGTAAGGTAGATTGTGTTAAAGTGCACCGAGGGGTTCTCTCCCAAGTCCTTTTTTACTGTTTCACTTCCACTAAATATGGTAATATCTTTTTTTCTTTTTGTAATTAAAATTTATTAGTTTACCAAAATATCATTACAAAACACAGCTTGCTAATCGCAACAGACTCTACGATACTATGACTAGGCTATTACAAAGATAACAGAATAAACAGAATTAACGAGCTAACTAGCCTCTACTCTTCAAACAACTCCTTTGCACTCTTTCATATCTGATATGTTAGCTATTGTAGGTAGTGTTGCATCTTTCCAGTTGTTCTAATGTTGCAGGCACGCACTATCTCCCATGCTAAGATGTCCATATTCTTGCAAGTCTTCTCAAGCACCCTGGCATTTCTCTTTTTCCACACATCATGTGTGAATTCAGCCACCATTACTCTTAGAGTCATGCCTTTGAGGTTCTGCCTTTACTTTTCTTGATCAACTATTTCACATGCTCATCCCATTGACTACCTGTGTTAGCCTTAATTTACAACCTGCAGCATAGTTTGATCCAGATATGAGTTGCAAAGGAGCAGCTCTGCAACAGGTGACTATTTGTTTCTAGACTCTGAGAGCATAGCACACAGTTTGGATCAACAGTTAGGCCCTATGATAGAAGTTTGTCTGCTGTTAAGAATCTTTATTGCAGTGCCAGTCATAGAGTGAAAGTTGCTCTTGATCTTGCCATATTGTTCATAGTGAGACCTCTCCAATCCTGTTTAGTCAAGTTCCCCAACATAGGTAAATACATCCTTCTGATTAAGCTGCTGCTAGTCTTCCCCTCACATTTGATTTGAGCAGAAGGTGTCTTAGTTTCCACTATCTTCCTCACCATCCATGTTGCAGCTTTAGGAGGCTGCATAATAGTTAGCTCTCTCCCCTTTATGTAGTATGTATGCACCCATTTTATCTAGAGCTTGTCCTCTTTAAGAGCTAGGTCCCAGTTAGTAGTGGCAAATGGATGGGTTTGATTGGAATGAAAATGGGTTGATAAAAAATGGATTGGGTTGCAACCTACCCATATTAATATGAATTAAAAATGGGTTCGGTAAAATATGGATTGGGTATAAAGTGGTTCTAACCCATTTTAGTCTTCAAAGTAGAAAAAATTTGTGGAGCCTTTCTTCACTAGCTACCCATTAATCTCCATTTTCCCCATCCCTCATTTCATCGTTCCTATACAGTTATACCCATTTTCATTTTCCCCAACAAAACTTTTCTCTTGACTTTCCCATTTTTCTTAATGTCATCATCTTCCCCTTTTCAAGTTTCATTCTTTTAATTTAATTTTAGCCCAGAATTCATTTGGGTATTCGACAAAGAAAAAGAGGAAGAGAACAAGAAATTAAATTGGATTGTGTGGGTGGAATTTAAAGTTAAAATTGAAACGATTTTGGAGTAATAATATTTATTTTTCATTTTAATCATCCATCCATCTATGAGAATCACTTAATAATCAATTTATCTTATGGAAAACATGCACAATTTATACCCAATTCTTTAGAATATCATTAAAAATTACTTCTGTTGTTAGTAAAAAGGTGTAGAAGATTTGCAAAGGAATAAGTAAGTGTGAAGGGATGAAAGTAAGCAGGAACTTGAATTCTGCAAACATGTAGTAAATGGAAGAAAAGTAAGTTACATTTGGGTAACCCATATTTTAGCCATCAATAATCATATTTTTGTGGGTTAAAATATAGGTGAAGCTCCATTTTACCCCGCTACAATATTAGTCATCCAACCCACTAAATATAGGCTTATTGGATAGATTAACAAAATGTGGGCTCAAATTGCCAGCCCTAGTCCCAGTGCAACTTACCAATTTCATCTTTGTTCCATAACTTGAGATTAGTAAGGTTCATCCCACCAACTGATTTGGGATAACATAGTTTTTCCCAGGACACTAAGGCATTCTTTGTGATCACATTGCCCCCAGACCATATGTAACTTCTGCAATAAGCTTCTATGAGCTTAGTGACCTTAGCAGGTAGAATAAACAGCTGGGACCAGTAAGATTGAATCCCAAACAACATAGTCTTCACAAGTTGGATTCTTCCAGCATAAGAGAGCTTTTTACTATCCAACTTGATATTTTTGCCACTATTTTGTCAATTAGAGGCTGCCATTGAATCATAGACATATTTTTAGTAGACAATGGAACCCCTAAGTACTTAAAAGGCAGATCACCTTGTTCATAACCCAATTACTGTAGGACCTGAGCTTTTTTTTCTATTGAAACTCCACCAAAGTAAACTGAGCTTTTGTTCGAGTTTGCTTTGAGACCAGAGGCTGCAGTGAATGTCTGAAAGCATTGATGTACTTGCTAAACAGAGACAAGGTTACCTTTGGCAAACAGAAGCAAGTCATCAGCAAAACACAGGTGAATAATGTTGAGCATCTTGCACTTGGGATGGTATTTGAAATCTTTGTTCTTGACTAGTGCATTGAGACTTCTACTCAGATACTCCATAGCAATAACAAATAGAAATGGAGAAATAGGATCCCCTTATCTCAAGCCTTTAGCAGCTGCAAAAAGCTTTGTAAGTTCCCCATTAATAAAAATAGAGTAGCTTACAGTGTGCACACAAGCAGCTATCCATCTGATTAAAGGTACGGGGAATCCAAGGCATTCCATCACTTGTTCAAGATAACACAATTCTATAAATCAACCTTTATCATACACCTGGGGGAGATATGCTTCCTGCTATATGCCTAACAAGCTCATGTGCCAATATAATATTATCAGTAATTTTCCTCCCAGATATGAAGCCAGCTTGAGCTTGACATACAATATGAGGCATCACCTGTTGCAACCTGCTGGCTATGACCTTAGAGATCAGCTTGTAAAGGATTGTGCAAGAGGCAATGGGCCTGAAGTCTTTGATTGTAACAGGCTGTGGCACTTTTGGAAGAAGGGTGATGGTAGTACAATTCACTGGCTTGTACATTATGCCAGTGTGAAAGAAATCTAGAACTGCATTGCATACATAATTCTTGATAATGCTTCAGGAGTTCTTATAAAAAACAGTATTATATCCATCTATGCCAAGTGCTTTATCATCCCCAATATCACATAAGCCTTGATAGATCTCCTGCTCAGTAACCTCTGCACAAAGATTTAGCTGCTGCTAATGGTCAAGGACAGGACCTTGCTTCATAATGAGCCTATTCACTGCAGGTAGGGTCTGAGTTGCTGAACCCATTAAAGACTGATAGAACTTAACTACTTCCCTTTGGGTGCTTGAAGGATCCTTTAGTAACATACCATCAAGTGAAGTGAGTTTTGTCAGCTGCTTTTCGTGTTGTTTCTCCTTAATTACAGCCATGAAATACTTGTTGTTTGCATCTCCAAGTCTAATCTATTGAGCTCTAGCTTTCTGTTGAAGAATGCTTTCTTCTATCATAGACCATTTTTCCAGGCTGAGCAATACTTCTCTCCTCTGGTCAGCTAGGATGTCTGAGTAAGCCACTTGCATTTGCTGATCAATACTGATGAGATTCTCTCTTGCTTGGTTTATTTTCTCAGTAACTTTTTGAAATTCTTCCTTGTTCAGGTTCTTCAGAATAGGTTTTATTTCTTTCAGATTCAGCCACACATTCTTAATTCTATTATAACCTCTTCTCTGCTTCCAGCCAGTGCTTACTATGTCCATGAACTGTGAGTGAGTTGCCAATACATTGAAAAATCTGAAGGGGCTTTTGATAGATCTTTGGTAAGATTGTATCTGCAGTAGCATAGGAGTATGATCAGATATCAGAGGATCACCATACTCTAAGGTTAGGTGACTATAGTGCAACATCCATTTATCATTTCCCAAAGCCCTGTCAACCCTGCCCTGGACTAACTCCTCTTCCATTGCAATTCTGTCACCATATTTGCATGATAAAAGTCTATAAAATCTTTAATTTCTGTAAAATTAACATCATTACCATATATTATGTCCTGACTGTATAAGAGGGCATTAAAATCACCCCAGATCAGCCAAGCGCCAATAGCACTTTGAGCTAAGAAAGATAGTTGTTGCCATAATGATTTCCTTAGCTCAACAGTATTATAACCATACACAAAATACATTGTGCAATCAAGGAGGTTAGTCACCCCTTGGCATCCTTGTATAGAGCAATTATTGTATATATCTGTGGATCCCAAAGCACCCAAATTCGATCATTCACTACATATTCATAGTTTGTTATAGCTTTCCAGTGTGGTACCAGCCTCTTTATTATGTTAGCTGACTTATGTTCTTTCACTCTTGTTTCTACTAGACCTGCAAACTTTATTTTATTAGTAAGAGGTGTTTAAGCTCTTTCTGCTTGTATCTCTTCTTGACACCTCTTACATTCCATACTAGGTAAGTCATTGAGAGTTAGGGGGTTCACCTATATCAGTGGGTATGCATTTTAGCTCATCAGACTCAATAGATTGTAGTGGTTCAAACCCATTCTTCACAGTTATAGGGCTCCTCAATATACTCACACTCTGATTGCTTCCCTTAGAAGTAGTTTTGCCTTTGTCTGATCTATCAGGTAGATGTGGAAATTGCTCATCTGTATTCTTTTGCTGCTTTGTGTCAGAATTTAGGCATATTTCATGGCTTGCATTGGTTATAGTGGTGGAGTTACAGGCCTCTCTTGTGTAGGCTGCACTATGCTACCATTCTATTGATGGGCCTCTTTGCTTGGCATTGTCTGATTCTTGCATTTCCATTCCTGCACAGGCATAGGGTGTCTTTGCTGCTTTCTATTTGGGGCCCTGTTTTGAGCTTTGTTGTCAGGTTTTGCTTGAGTTTTAGGGGAGCACACATGCCCTATTTGGAGACACTACTCACAGTACTCAGGCTTCCAATCATAAACTATAGGTTGTTTTATCTCTTTTCCAGATGGACCCTTCACTATAACCTCTGAGGGCAAAGGCTTGGTGATGTTCACTTCTACAAGCATTCTAGCATAGGAAATTCTGGACTGAGTTGTGGTACATTCATCACCATACATGGGGACTCCTACAGCACTTTCTAGTCGACTTAGTGAGTCACAACTCTAATAAGCCATAGATAAGTTAGGGAATTTGACCCACAAAGGCATTTCAGTAAGGAATTCCTTAGTAAAATCAAAGTCTTGAGTCCATGGTTTAAGTATGATAGGCCTATTGTTGATGCTATAAGGGCCTGTATAGAAAACTTCATTCAAGTCGTGGGAGTTTCTAAATTTTATGACATAGAATCCCTCCTCATGTAAAAATAGCTCAGGTTCTCCTACATGGCTCCAGTTAATACCAATGCAGCATTTCATAGCATTATACCAAGGGTTATCACCTATTACGTATGCAATTAGGGCACAACTCCATTTTTCTAACTCTTTCTCTACTTCCCCTTTGTCTAGTTTCACACACTTTTTCTTCTTTAATTTCAGGCGGAATATAAGACAAAGAATACCGTTTTCTGCAGCTCTGTTGCCAGAGAAGAGATTTGCCTACGATCATTCTGATTGCTCTTCATTTTGTATCTTCTCAGCTAAGATTTCTACTTGTTCTTTTAGAGTTTTCCCAGATCCACTTGGTTCTGATTGTAGCTCTTTCCCTTTGCTAGCTTTAGATCCGGTGCCCCCAATTTCACTAGATTGACCCTCTGTTGATTGTACCATTGTTGTTTGCTGTGTATCCCTACTCTCTATAGTTGTTGCCAAATTAGGAGTAGACTTTCCTAAATTGGAGCAGCTAGGAGTGCTTATGTTCGTTGTCTTCACTGCTTCCAGAGGTATTAACTCGGCTACCAGAGCTTATTGAGCTGCCTATCATGGTAGTCAACAGCTTCCTAGGTCGTCCTCGTTTCGTCTGACTGGCCATGACATAGGCGGTGTACGTTAACATAATGTGCGTCGAGAGCCAGGAGAGAGAGAGAGAAGCCTCTCGATTGTAGTATATGAATATGGTAATATCTAAAATAGAAAGTAATTTCATTTTATTTCAATGTTCTTCTTTAGGAGATTTTTAATGGAGACTAATTGATTTATTTAAAGGTACAAGAGTTCGAGAATGATGATTGAAACGACCTCGGTCAGTCGTTTCGGAAGTTAAGACTCCGATTGGCGTGCCGATAATTTTAAAATATTCGTAATGTCCATTAGAACCTGTCTGTAAAATTTGAGCTAAATCAGACCTCGTTTGGTAAGCATCGGAAGAACGTTTCAGTTTTTATTGGCAATAAATATTAAAAAGAGATTTTCGAGCTCGGTTTGCCGAATGAGCTCCGAATCAAAATCTGAAAGAGTCGTTAGGTTCGTATGATTATTTGTGATTTTTGTAAACTTTCGAAAGTGAATTTCGATGTTGTTCGGCTAGTTTCTGCTAAAATGCCGAACGTTAAATAATTTGACTTCTTTACATTTAAATTCGCATCTTGAGTTTCGGGAGTCCAATTTGAGATCCGCCTTCGCGAGTATGTTACATATATTTTGTATAACTGGTATGCAAAAGTTGGGATTATTTCGAATATTGTAGGGTACCGTTTGAATTTTCATCGCGAAAAAAAAATAAAATAAAATAAAAGAAGAAAAAGGAAAAGAAAAGAAAGGAAAGGAAATGTCACCATGGGCGGTGCTAAGGATATAGATATCCATTAGCTACAGAATACGGAACAAAACTAAACAGAATCAAGATTGAGAAAGAAAACGCTGAGAAAAGAAAAAGATGCCAGAAAATGAGAAAAGGGGCCGGAGAAAAGTAGAATTTTCACCCTGGAACATTCAGGTAATGATCCTAATATATTATTTGAGTTTATTACGTGTGTTTGAATATATTTTAACGGTAAAACTTGGAATATTAGACATCGTTTTAATAAGTTCAATTAATAGTTTAAAGGGTCAAATGGACCCCGATAATGAAATTGATTATATATTCGTACTCAGTGAGTTATGGGCAATTTATAAATTTAATTTATTTAGGGTTTGGTCATGTGACCTTAAACCCTGTATATAGGCCTGGCCTGTGTATTGCGTATGCGAATAGGGTATCAGGCTCCTAACCGGATTGCCCTAAAATGTGAGGAATAAAGCCTTTAGCCTAATTTGATATATTTTTCTACTTATTGAATAGAGTGGGATCGTTTGGCAATGAAATCAAAGGATAAAGCGGTTGTTGATTAGCAGAGCTAACTTTTGGAAGAGGTAAGTGTTTGTATCCATTTCTTTGGAGGCACCTGGCCTCATGGATTTTCTACCACGTATTCCTTACGTGTGTAGCTGCCGATAGGCATACTCATTACGCCTTAGCTTTGGATTTACATTATATATTATATGTTATGTCCTATTGTTGGTATTGCATTGAGGATCTGAGCAGTTTACCCTGGCTGTAAGTTGGCATCTACTTCCCGGCTGTCGATGAGAGTCCCGCGCCGGTGAAGGGTTATTATTGCATCACATTGCATTCATATGCATTATATATCATTCATATGCATTACATTGCATATCATATTGGGTTCAGGAGTATTCCGCCCCAGGAGCAGGAGTATTCCGCTCCATTGTATTATATCGGGTGCAGGAGTATTCCGCCCCAAGAGAGTGCAGAAGTATTCCGCTTCTGGTTTATATTATATCGGGTGCAGGAGTATTCCGCCCCAGGAGCAGGAGTATTCCGCTCCAGTTGGTTATCAGATTGGATTCCCCTCGAATGCAGGAGTATTCCGCTTCGAGATGGGAGGACGGGCACATGTGACCCTTTGCATCAGATTTCATTTCATTTCATTTCATTTCATCTCATTTCATTTCATTTTCATACCATTGCGTAGATTTGTGGTACATAACTACTGTTCTGCTCATACGTGCATTGCTTATTTGTTGATATGTTTCTGGCTCGTATTCCTGGCTGAGTTTAAGGTTTCATACGTGTTTCTAGTTATTATCTGGCTCTGCCTTTTTGTAATTTAAATAAGAGGAATTGGGTTTATCTGTTTCTTTTCTCCCTGGCTAGCTATCCTATTATTTGAGGTGGCTAGTCTGCCCCACTTATTGAGTCCTTTTGACTCACCCTTGTTTGTTGTTTGTTTCTTGTCTATCTATTTCGTTTTGGCAGGTTCGCTTCAGGATTGAGTTCGCCACGTTGTTCAGGAGCGAAGACGACTTCAGCTGTCAGGGTGAGCCAGCTTTATTCTGGATGGCCACCAGTTTATTGTTTATTATTTCAGTTGCATTCTGCTCCCTTCAGGAGGTATCTGTCTTCTTTTGTACGCTTAGATGTCTAGTCTGGATAGCCCTAAACTTAGTATGTTGGGTAGTTAGCTGTAATTTTCTTTCGTACAGCTTACAAGTGTCAATATGTCTGTGTGTTTTTTTAAGTCTTGTCCTTATTTATGAACATTATATTTATTTTCCTAATTTAATTGGTAAGGGTTCGCCCGACGGGTCTAGGGGAGGATGTCGGGTGCCCGCACGGCCTAACCGGATTCCGGATCGTGTCAGTAGGTATCAGAGCCTGGTTTAGAGTCTATCCAGACTAAGACAGTGTCTAGTAGAGTCTCGCTGATGGGTACGTAGACGTCCGTACTTATCTACGAGGGGCTATGATGGCATTTAGGAAGTTCCACTTCCTTCTTTTCTGATCGTGCGTCGGTCTAGGATGCAAAAGTATTTTTGTTAATTCCTTCGTGGCAATTGTAAACCCTCGTACGACAAATCAGCAAACTGTATGAGTTCAAGACAAAGCAGTCTAGCCTGGGGCTAGCACTGACGGAGCCCCGAGAGTTTTTGATCGTGCTGACGATCTAGTTACGGATGTACGAGCTCGCGATGGGCAAGGGAGCAGGGCCTTGTGGTTCCCCTGGCTCTCTACGATGCTTTTACGAGAATCTTGGCGACGCAGATACCGTAAGAACCTATTATTCGCTGGGCAGCCTATCAGGGTGCCGCCTGTGCAGACGTTCGGTGTCAGGGAGCTTCTATTCCAGTTCTTAATATTACTGCAGTAAATTATATTCCGGAGGAAGTATGTGTTGTACCTCTAATTGTTCTGGCTGGTTAGCCAGCCGAGGTATCAGTTCGGTCCGAGTGTCTGAAGAGGTTGCATTATTTTACGCGGTTGAACCTTCCGATAATCTTAAGCAATGCATCAGATAGACCTCGTGATTCTTTTTAAAATAAAATGATGTCAGCATATCCTTCAGGCTCTTGTTATATCGGGCGGTATGGTGTCGATTATTCTATTTTCCAGTTTCAGAGGTCCAGTGTTGAATTGGTGGACTGCTCTTTATTAGCCAACTTTGTTCGATTTTTCTTCTAGATTCGTGGAAAAGTTCCTTTCGAGTAACGAACAAGATGAAAAATATTGCCAGTTCGAGGGGATTGGACAGGGTAGCCTTTCGGTTAGCCTGTTGGTGTTTCAGAATATGAGATTGAATTCTATAGAATGACTGAATATGCATTAGAACTAGTCCATGAGTCTTTCGAGAGATTCAAAGATTTATTGATGACCTTTCTTTTTACTTGGGATCCCAGATGGCTCGAGAGAATTTAGGTTGAGACTTCATTTGATGTTGTTGTTGATAATGGTCAGAGGTATTAGGCATACTATAAGTTAGAGCGGGAAGAGTTAGAGTTGGAGGGCAAGAGATCCCATGGCCCTAGTGGGCAACTATGGTACCTCATTTGGAGGTAAGAGTTCTGATTATTTTGGGAGGTCACCTGCCAGGTTATCTTAGCTTGTGGCGCGAGATTCTTAGAGTGCGCAGTAATCTGTCAAAGATCAGACCCAGTCTTCTATTCATAGCTATTAGTAGTTTATCCAACATCCATTTTTAGCCTAAAGATGTTATCATTGTCATGAGTCTGGTTATCCTTTGGGAAGTTTTCCCTTACTTCAGCAAGTAGGCAGTCGTATTTTCTCTTGCCCTCAGGCACCTGCCCAGTCATCGGGGATTCCATTTAGATCTCAATCAGCCAGAGAAATGTCACAATCCAGTAGAGGTCGAGAGCATTGTGGCAGTGGTTCTTCAGAAGGTGATTATCAGGGTAGTGGCTCAGCTCAGCTGCAGAGGCAGTTCTATGAACTGCCAGTCTGGCAGGATGCTGAGGTATCTGATGTAGTACACCCATGTATTTCTTCTTCCATTATGTGCGAGTAATATTTGTTTCTTCAATTGCGATTCTTGGGCTACTTTGACTCGGAAGTAGTCTAGCTTTGGTAGCCAAGCAAATAATAAGATGAACTTCCTGAAGCTCTAATTATTTCTATCCTCGATCCATTTTCATTTCTTCTCGTACGACACTAGTGAGCTTAGGCGATCAGTAACCTATTGTGATGTTCCCTGTGTTGAGCCAGAGTGCATGTCAAGGTAACTGGGTAAGCATATTATTGTTTAGGTTGAAAATCAGGACAGTGGAGCTGTCCAGACATTCTATCTGCGGATTTGTTATGTCATCCAGTTGTCTCATCTTGTTATCCGCTTAACATGTTTATGTTATCAGTTTATCCGGGTATCCATTCCCATGTATAGTATAGCGCTGGTTCTGTTTTTGCGGATCATCCAGTTTCAGGGGAAACTCTGCCAAAATTTTTATATAGAAGTACCATCCATCAGGCGGTGGTGTTTAAGGCAAAGGTATGGAGTTGTGAACTTGAGAGTTGCAGCTGTTTGGCAACTCGAAAGTGTAGTTGATAGCTTAGGTCTGCCTACGTTAAGCTTTTAGCTAAATCTTTTTTAGTACAGTAGACTGTGCGAGGATGGTTATTTCTATTCAAATGGCTGCATGAGTTTGTGCTTTAAGTGGAGGAGTCTTCCTCCAAATACTGAATGGTAATACTAAATCAACTGAGATGTTGTATAGTGCGTTCGTAAAAATAATATAGCTTGCATCAAATCTTCTATAGTGTGTAGTGACAAAGTACTTCAAAAGCTCCCCCTATTGTATCAAGCGTGGGCTAATTCTTAGTTCCATCGACCTGTTCTATATCGAAAGGTATATCGAGGAGGTAATTATCGGCTGAATCATGTTAACCCATTCAAAGTTCCGTATATCTTTGTTTTGAAAATATAGAATTCTTCTCTCATGATCGAGGAAGGGTCAGCTTAATCAGAATAAGTTGGGCAATGATGTGATGATATTATCCAGATATATTTTATTCCAAAAGTACAATGCGCGTAATATAATTCTGATCCTTGTAATCAGGAAATAATGCCCGTGGAGTAGCTCATGAAGGTCATGCAAGTTCTTTTGCTATCTGTGCAAATTTTTCTTTAGATTTAGGCTCGTTCGAGGACGAACGAGAGTTTAAGTGGAGGAGAATGAAACGACCTCGGTCAGTCGTTTCGGAAGTTAAGACTCCGATTGGCGTGCCGATAATTTTAAAATATTCGTAATGTCCATTATAACCTGTCGGTAAAATTTGAGCTAAATCAGACCTCGTTTGGTAGGCATCGGAAGAAGGTTTCAGTTTTTATTGGCAATAAATATTAAAAAGAGATTTTCCAGCTCGGTTTTGCCGAATGAGCTCCGAATCGAAATCCGAAAGAGCCGTTAGGTTCGTATGATTATTTGTGATTTTTGTAAACTTTCGAAAGTGAATTTCGATGTTGTTCGGCTAGTTTCCGCTAAAATGCCGAACGTTAAATAATTTGACTTCTTTTCATTTAAATTCGCATCTTGAGTTTCGGGAGTCCGATTTGAGATCCGCCTTCGCGAGTATGTTACATATATTTTGTATAACTGGTATGCAAAAGTTGGGATTATTTTGAATATCGTAGGGTACCGTTTGAATTTTCATCGCGAAAAGAAAATAAAATAAAATAAAAGAAAAAAAAGAAAAAGAAAAGAAAGGAAAGGAAATGTCACCATGGGCGGTGCTAAGGATATAGATATCCATTAGCTACAGAATACGGAACAAAACTAAACAGAATCAAGATTGAGAAAGAAAACGCTGAGAAAAGAAAAAGATGCCAGAAAATGAGAAAAGGGGCCGGAGAAAAGTAGAATTTTCACCCTGGAACATTCAGGTAATGATCCTAATATATTATTTGAGTTTATTACGTGTGTTTGAATATATTTTAACGGTAAAACTTGGAATATTAGACATCGTTTTAATAAGTTCAATTAATAGTTTAAAGGGTCAAATGGACCCCGATAATGAAATTGATTATATATTCGTACTCAGTGAGTTATGGGCAACTTATAAATTTAATTTATTTAGGGTTTGGTCATGTGACCTTAAACCCTGTATATAGGCCTGGCCTGCGTATTGCGTATGCGAATAGGGTATCAGGCTCCTAACCGGATTGCCCTAAAATATGAGGAATAAAGCCTTTAGCCTAATTTGATATATTTTTCTACTTATTGAATAGAGTGGGATCGTTTGGCAATGAAACCAAAGGATAAAGCGGTTGTTGATTAGCAGAGCTAACTTTTGGAAGAGGTAAGTGTTTGTATCCATTTCTTTGGAGGCACCTGGCCTCATGGATTTTCTACCACGTATTCCTTACGTGTGTAGCTGCCGATAGGCGTACTCATTACGCCTTAGCTTTGAATTTATATTATATATTATATGTTATGTCCTATTGTTGGTATTGCATTGAGGATCTGAACATTTTACCCTGGCTGTAAGTTGGCATCTACTTCCCGGCTGTCGATGAGAGTCCCGCGCCGGTGAAGGGTTATTATTGCATCACATTGCATTCATATGCATTATATGTTATTCATATGCATTACATTGCATATCATATTGGGTGCAGGAGTATTCCGCCCCAGGAGCAGGAGTATTCCGCTCCATTGTATTATATCGGGTGCAGGAGTATTCCGCCCCAAGAGAGTGCAGGAGTATTCCGCCTCTGGTTTATATTATATCGGGTGCAGGAGTATTCCGCCCCAGGAGCAGGAGTATTCCGCTCCAGTTGGTTATCAGATTGGATTCCCCTCGAATGCAGGAGTATTCCGCTTCGAGATGGGAGGACGGGCACATGTGACCCTTTGCATCAGATTTCATTTCATTTCATTTTCATACCATTGCGTAGATTTGTGGTACATAACTACTGTTCTGCTCATACGTGCATTGCTTATTTGTTGATATGTTTCTGGCTCATATTCCTGGCTGAGTTTAAGGTTTCATACGTGTTTCTAGTTATTATCTGGCTCTGCCTTTTTGTAATTTAAATAAGAGGAATTGGGTTTATCTGTTTCTTTTCTCCCTGGCTAGCTATCCTATTATTTGAGGTGGCTAGTCTGCCCCACTTATTGAGTCCTTTTGACTCACCCTTGTTTGTTGTTTGTTTCTTGTCTATCTATTTCGTTTCGGCAGGTTCGCTCCAGGATTGAGTTCGCCACGTTGTTCAGGAGCGAAGACGACTTCAGCTGTCAGGGTGAGCCAGCTTTATTCCGGATGGCCACCAGTTTATTGTTTATTATTTCAGTTGCATTCTGCTCCCTTCAGGAGGTATCTGTCTTCTTTTGTACGCTTAGATGTCTAGTCTGGATAGCCCTTAACTTAGTATGTTGGGTAGTTAGCTGTAATTTTCTTTCGTACAGCTTACAAGTGTCAATATGTCTGTGTGTTTTTTTTAAGTCTTGTCCTTATTTATGAACTATTATATTTATTTTCCTAATTTAATTGGTAAGGGTTCGCCCGACGGGTCTAGGGGAGGATGTCGGGTGCCCGCACGGCCTAACCGGATTCCGGGTCGTGTCAATGATAATCTCAAAATCAAGCCTCATGTCCTAGCTAATAATGTGTATCCATCTCTGCTGTTACTTATTTGTCTAATAATGGTGCATCGACCCCCTGATGTTACTTACATGTTTATACTTGTAAACACGTAAGAATTTTATACTAACTTTTTAAATTTCAACTCTTTGCTTATGTTAATTTTGCTTGAATTTGTTTAAACATTTTCATACTAAATTGTATAATAACAAATTTATTACATAGATATGCGAAATATGTAGATATCATTATAGATTATATGAATGTATAATGGTAAGCCAAATTTATACACATGCATAGTAGCTATTTTGTTATGTTAAAAGTCGGTTATAATTCAAAACTCTTTTCAATCGGTTATCAAAATTATTCAGTGTCTTGACACATAAAATTATAAATATTTAAGCAAGATGACATGTGCAGCGGACATATGCTAGAACTAGTTATGTTAAAAATGTATACACAATTGCCTATATAACAATGTATACACAACATGTTTTACGTATATAACAATATATACACAACATATGATACATATATAACAATATATAGTGATGAAAACTAAATTTGTATTGCCATGCCCTAAAATTTTAAAAGAATTCTCTTGTTAAAGAGGATTCTAATTTTTAGGCAATGACTGGTGTTAAAGGTACAAAATATATCAAAACTCAGAGTCGCCACTTGACAAGTTCAAAGGTGTGCCAATTCACCAATTGGTGTACCTTTAGAATACTTTTGACTCGTTAAATAGTCTGCGTCTTGGATTCGAGTAAGGTTCTCAGTTGACTCTCGGAAAGGTATTAGGCACTCTCGAGTCATGTGCCGAGCGCAATTGCTTTATTATCACATTTTGATTTATTAAAGATGATTGTAGTATTTTGGTTGTTATTTAAAATTACACTTTGATTTTGTTTGAAAGTCACCCGCTGCGTATATCTTTGAATAAATTGTCCTTTTAGTTTAATTTTGTTTTACCTAGTAAGCAGATCATAAATCATACGGGTAAAAATCATTTACACCCTCCAACTTTGGTTTAAAAATCAAACTCCTCCCTCAACTATGAAAAGTAGTCATTCTCTCCTCTTTATCTATTACAATATCTATTTTATCCTTGGCATTTTACAATCCCTCTTCTATGTGATATATTTTTATATATGATATTTTAATCATATTTTTTTTCTTATAATTTAAATAATATATATCTGATAATAGTAATATAAGTTCATTAACCCATATTATTAATATTTTTAATTATGAATATGTCACAAAAAAGTACGTTCACTCTCATTCTCTATCGCGTATACAAATTTTTGAGTTTTAGTTATCATCGATGAAACAGAGGCGGACCCTGGAACTGAAGTTACCGGTGCCACTATTAATATTGTAGGAATAAAAATAAAAATAAAATAAAGAAGAGCCGAGGAATTAAAAATGTGGCGGAAAGATTAAAAAAAAGAAAAGATGAAGTATTGCAGGCATACTCGACCAATGCACCCAAAGATAGTTTTGTTTTATGAGTACTACTTTAATACATGTGTCTACATTCAAAGAAATCAAAACATATATACAAAAATTTTGGCAAAACTGGCGGGTGCCAGTGCATCCTAATCCACCATGTGGGTCCGCCTCTGCGATGAAATATAATATACATTATCATTTAAAATTCATTTAAGATAAATAGATAATATTTTATATTTATATAGAATCTAATGCTATTTTTAATATTTTTTTTCTAATACTTCATGCATTAAATATTTATTTTCTATTGTTGTAATAGATTAACTTTGAGTTTTGATTTTCATTAGTAAAGCGCTATTACAAGTTAAAAAATTTCTACAATCTATTCTTCTCATTTATTTATATAACTTATATGCTTTGATTATTATTCACTTTTTTTTTTATTTTGATTATAATTTTTTTTATATAGGTATAACATAGAATGAAATATATCATGATATTAATGAAACAGAAAAAATTACAAAGGCTTGATATTTAAGAGGGTAAAATAGAAATTTTCGAAAGTCTATTGAGATAAAGGGGGGAGAATGACTATTGTTCATAGTTGAGGGGGGAGTTTGATTTTTAACCCAAAGTTGGAGAGTATAAATGATTTTTACCCTTATGCCTAATCCTATTACAATCTATTATTAAATAACTTCCAATTTAAAAGGTAATGAAGTGACAAAATGTTTGACAGGCTTCAAGAGAAAAAGGTGTGCCAATCCATTTTTCGGATCTCAACTTACGGATTGCTCTATTCGATTAAAATGATTTGGCTAAAGTTGTCTAAATTAAATTGCTAAGTTAGTGGGCTGTTTTCTTCATCTTCTTTTTTTTCCTTTTTTTTTTTTTTTTAAAAAGAAAAAGAAAAGTTGAAAGTGTTCAATCCTTTCCGTGCAATCAAATATGTTGGTACAATTCTAAAATTCATTTGAACATTTCTAGATTTCAAGTCAGTTGTTTGCATTATTACTCAAACAACAACAACAACATACCCAGTGGTATCCCACAAAGGTGGGGTCTAGGGAGGGTGAGATGTACGTAGACCTTACCTCCACCAAGGTGGAGAGGCTGTTTCCGATAGACCCTCAACTAATTAACATCAGTGTGAAACACATTTGAGAGAAGCAATATGACAATATCAAAATAATGAAATGAAATACTGCTAGGAAACACTCAAACATACTCAAGATACACAGAAAACACTACTAACATATAAAATTCAGAGTAAGCTGAAAGCATAATATACCCGAAATCACTCGATTACTATTTATCCCTCTACCATAATCTTCGACCTCCACTTTTTCCTATTTAGGGTCATGTCCTATGTTTTTCTAAACTGCTTCTCCTTTCTGTCCAATTAACAAAATACACAATGGGTTACACGTGAAAACCTCTAAACATTTTTTTTTTTTTTTGCATTGGGCAAGATATTAACATACAATTCAGATCATGGTTTCAAAGGAATATACAGCTAAGAAAGTCCAAAACTAGTATAATATCCTTTGGTTTCAGACCGACTCGGTCGCTGACTTTAAAAAAATGAAATAAAAGACTTATTGATCAGTTCGGTCAGAAACTAAGAAAAAAATTAAAATTAACATATATATCAAATTTCCGACCGATTCAGTCGAAAAACTCCACTTACCTCAAGTCGGTCGGAGATCGTCGGTCGAAAAATAGGTCATTTCTGATAGTGGATCTAAAAAAAGAAGTAAAAGAAGAAGAATCACTAGCACGAGGTTTGCAGCCAGAAAAGGAGGGAGGGAGTCGGCTGCGAAGGCCGGGTGGTAGGAGTTGTTGATAGGAGTTGGGATTTGTTAGAGCTTTTTCTAATGAGAATAGGAATCAGGGTTGCTAAAGTTTCTTTTCAAAAATATTGAAAACATGTGTCATCATGAGTAAGGATCATAAATATATCAAATTTAGTTTTATGGTCTTCTGGGTCACTAGAAGTATAATTTTCTCTTCTATCTTTCCATGAATAACTCAACAAACATCTATGATTTGCTGAAGAAACTTTTTTGAAAAAAATACGGTAGGTGTAATTTTAGGAGGTTTTTTTTTTTTGGGTAATTTAGTTTTTTTATTTCCCTACTTTACAAAATATAGAAAAAACTTAAAAAGGTGTGGTAACCTTAATATCTCCTTATCTTCTTTCTCTCTCCCTCTTGCCACATGCCCTTCTCTCTCCGCGTCTCACATTTCTAGCCACTACTAGATTAGCTCTGTTGCGACAGTTATTTAGCGACGGTTTTATAACCGTAGCAATATAATGTCTATTGCTACGGTTTTAACTGTCTCAATATGTCAACAAGCATACTGTGACAGTTTTAAGTAACAACTGTCGCAATATATGTACAACCGTCGCCACTGAGTAAGCTTTTTGTTCATGGATTATTCTGTTGCGACGGTTTTGTGAAAAATTAGTCTATGGCAACGGTTGTATTTCCCTCCTAAATTTTCCCTCCTCAAATTTTTCAGGTGGACCCATATGATAGAATTAAATTTTATTTTTTATTATCTATTAACAAAACCCTATAACACAAAACCAAGTCCCATATTCACCTCAGATTATATGACAAAAGAAAATCCCTAATATTTCTGATGATTCCCAAAATAACTTCAGCGTCGAGCAATCGGACCTGCTACTAAGCTAAATTTCTGTATCTTTCAAGCTAAATTCCTTTTCGACCTGGGTATTCTTTATTAGGAGAATTTTTTTTGTAAAGTCTTTGTGCTATTTGGGGAATATTAGCCCTAATCAAACCTGCTGCACTATTTAGGGCTTTTTATTGTGCAAAGCAAATAGGTGTGTGTCTTTACTCTATTGATTTTATCTTTTGATTGAGCAAGAAATTTTATCTTTTTAGTTTGTAAAATTTTTGATGCCTTCCTCTTATTAGTAGTATACATTTGTAACCAGTTAACTAAAACAAATATACAAGTATACATCACTGTTCTCTTGAATCTTTGGTTGAATTTGTTTATATTTGGCAAAATTCTTCGCTGGCCCCTTATACTTGGCGGGAGCTGTAAGTTAGCCACTCAAACTTTCCAAGTGACCAGTTAGACACTCCAAGTTGTCCCAGGCGTAATTTTTAAACACAAGCCTCCATGCTGGCACACTGCGTGTGCTTTTCTCATTATTGAGCGCGTGAGGTCGTTTTTTTGACTGTTTTTCTGACTTTTTAACGGTAAAAAAACAACTTATTCTACCCCCCACCCATAAACCCTCATCCTAACATTAATTTAAAGACCCACCCCTTCTTCTCCATTAAAACCACCATTGTTGACCCAAAATCCTCCATTGCTTTCTTCTTTTTTTATTTATATATTGTAAATTTCTCTATTATTTCTTCTTCTTTACCTACTTTTGATAACATCACAATGAGACAAGTCAATGATGTTGTTTTTTGTCAATGTGGAGAATTTGCACAACTAAAGACTTCTTGGACTCAATTGAACCCCGGACGAAGATTTTATGGTTGCAAATATGGACGAGTAAGTCGATTTTGCTTATAATTTTTATTGAGCTTGTGATTACTTGGATATATTCAATTGTGTTGATTAAATAGACATTTTTCTCCCTCTTTTTCTGTTGCTTTTTTGAATAGGTTGCTGGTGGATGCAACTTCTTTAGATGGTATGACGATGAGATGTCTGATCAAGCTAGAAGAGTTATTTGGGGATTACTGAAACGGGTGAAAGAATTTGAAGAAGAGAAAGAGCGTGAAGCAAAGAATAGGAGGAAGTTGCAATTTGCGTTGTTTGTTCTTGTATTAACCTGCGTTTGTAACAAGTGTTTCATGTAATCAACTGTTAACGTAGTCATTTTCTAGTCCTCAATGTGTTGTAAGCAACTATTTAATCGAATATTATGAAGATGGTAACCCCTGTAAGTTGTGTTCAAATGATAGAAGCCTAGACATTGATGGATAATAATGTTCACAAACTGCATAGCAGTACAAAAACAAGGCAAACTTTAGGTTAAAAAACATGACCATAACATTGAGCAAATATCATAATAGTACTTGCAATCTGCACAACAGTACTAGCAAAATCAATGAGCTGCAGCTCATGAAATACTTCTAAGGTTCAGTAACATGACCATCATAGTAAACCTAGACATAGAAAAGAAACCAAATGCTAAACACATCTTCAAAGTGCCACTCAATCATTTGCTGAAGTTGTTTTTGTCTTTTTGGAACTAGCTGCAACATTTCTTTGATGCTGAAGTTGGGAAGAACTGACTGCATTCTTGCCCATCCATCTTAAACCTTTAGGTTTGTAGCCAAGGTCAATGTCATTCCCTGAATGTTTGGGACCTTTTCCAGGGGCTAGAACCTGCTGACTGGGCATTCCTTTCTGTAATGAGGAAAAGCAATACACTTAGGACCCTCTACTTATAATAAACAAACCAACTTGTATCTTGTTTTAAACAAACCAACTGATATTAACTTACATTGTAGATTGATGCTCCAGTTCTTACATCAGTGTAAACACCATATCCTTGTACCCTTGGTCGTTTGTATCTTGAAGTGGTAGCAGCAGGTTGTGATATGTTTGTAGCTCCAGTTTTTGCAGCTGGTTGAGATGAAGTTTCAGCACCAACAGGTTGAGAACTACTAGCTCTTCCTCTGCCCCTTCCTCTTCCCCTTCCCCTACCTCCACCAACTCCAAGGAGAGAACTAGCAGGTTTGAACTGAGTTCTTCTCACTCTTGAGCTATCATCACAAATAGAAGATGCAGCTGTACCAGATTGTGAAGCTGCAGTCCTTGAAGTACCATTATGTGTTGCAGCAGTTTGAGATGGAACAGGGTGAGTTGCAGCTGCAGTACCAGATTGTGAAGCTGCAGTTTGAGATGGAACAGGGTGAGTAGCAGCTGCAGTACCAGATTGTGAAGCTGCAGTTTGAGATGGAGCAGGGTGAGTAGCAGCTGCAGTACCAGTTTGTGAAGCTGCAGCTGAAGTACCAGTTTGTCCCCTTGAAGTACTACTCTGACCCTTCACATTCACCATACAATGAAATATTAGAATACAACAAGAATTTGCAAACAAAAAACTTGAAAAAACTGCAATAAACATATACAGAATAGACATTCTTACTGCAGATTTGCATCCTTTCTTATTGTGACCTGTCTGATGGCATCTTGAGCAAGTCATCTTCACTCCAAGCTTAGAAACTTTACCAAATTTCTTCCTTGGTTCTGTCTTTTCTTTTCTTCTGCATCTCTTTGGTCTGCCTGGCATAGGTTTCACCTCTGGGGGCTCAATTGGAGGATTAGTTGACTCAGGCCACATTTTTAGGTTTGGAACAGGTTGGAGGCTATACTTATAAGCTGCCAAGAATGTTTCTTTTCTATACCAATGATCCACATGGTCCTCTGGTTCCTCCCCAAGGTGGTAGAATGCACAAATAGCATGTGCACAAGGGATTCCCTTCAACATCCAAAGTCTACAAGTGCAGGTCCTTGTGGTCATGTTCACAGTATGTTGGTACTCTCCATCCACAATCTCAAAGCCATCATCTCCATTAAATCTAAGATCATAATCCCTAGCTATTTTTTTGTTGTCATCAAGAATTAACCTAGCCATAGGTGCTATGTCATCTTTCCATTTTTCTGGAAATTTCCTCATATCAACAGTCCTAGCCATCATTTTGTGTCTAATCTCTTCTAGCATACTAATGATAGATTTATGTCTAGGCCCTACAATCCATGAGTTGAAGGTCTCACACATGTTGTTTTCTACTATATCACACCTAGATGTATCCCTAAAGTAAACCTTACACCAGGTTTCCTTAGGATATTCTAGTAAGGAATCAGAAATTTTATCTCCTAATTTAGCCAGTTCATCCTTAAGTTTAACTTTAAAACTTGCCTTAGAACACCTCCAGAACTGTTTTCTTCTTTCCTCTCCAGGCCAAGTCTTTGCTCAATTTGACCATATGTGCCTTGCACACATCCTGTGCTCAGAGTTAGGTAGCATCTCTTTAATTGCTGGGATCAACCCCTGTAAATAACAAATAACAGTAAGCAAACAGTAAGAAAATAAGGAAATATAACATAAAAGAGTAAGAAAATAGGAGAAAAGTGACCTTTTGCATGTCAGACATCACTGTCAACCCATCTCCTTGGCCTAGTTCCAGATCTTGAATCAAATAGTCTAGAAACCAACTCCAAGAATGTTTTGTTTCATTGTCCACCACAGCCCAAGCAATAGGAAACATTTGGTTGTTCCCATTTTTCCCAATTGCTGCTAGTAGTTCACCCTTGCAACATCCTTTCAAGAAACAACCATCAAAGCCAATGATTCTTCTGCAGCCTTCAAGCCATCCCTTCTTCATTGCATCAAAACAGATATAAAAATACTTGAACAAATTTTTTCCAGGTTCAGTTTCACTATCTGTCCTAATCCAGCAAGAAGTGCCAGGATTTGTCTGCTTGAGCATATCTGCATAGTCACAAAGTCTTGAAAATTCAAGCTTCCAGTCCCCCATGAACTCTTTTAGCACTTTCATCTTAGCCCTGTAGCATACAGATCTGCACACATACATTGCCCAGGTCTTCTTCACTTCCTCCTGAATTTTGTGCACTCTTATTTCAGGAGTTCCTATAATCCTGTCCTTCATTTTCCTAGCAATGAAATTGGTATTGCACAGTTTGTTCTTTGTCTTTTCAATGCACTTATGGACTGGATAATAACTCTTCACTATGAAGTTATTGGTATCCCTGTCCAAAGATGCATACAGCTCCCACTTGCACTTCTTATTTGTACACTTCACTCTTACCCTTTCTTTCTCATTTGGTCTCAACTTTAGTTGTACCTTATTTTCAACAGCATAGTCTGCCACAGCATGCCTAAATTGGACAGCATTTTCAAAGACCATTTCTAACTCAAAGACTGAAACTTTACAAGTTGGATCATATCTAACTTTCTTGCTTCTTCTCCTAGCTGGTAAATCAACCCCTACCTCAGCTTGTGGATCAAGTTCATCCCTACTATCATCACTACCTATGTCTGAACTCCCAAGATATTCCTCATCCCCAGCTAGTTTCCCAGCATATCTTTTTCTCCTATCCTGTCCAATGTCTTCAAAACCTTTGTCTATCCCAACCTCTCCTAGTTCAACCTCTTGAGGCACTTGCTTTTTCTTTTTTTTCTTCTTTGGTTCTTCTTTCTTCTTCTGCCTGGCCTGATCTCTAAACTCCCTCAATTCATCATCCACATCACTATCATCCTCTGGAGGAATCCCTTCTAAATCTTCATCAAAATCCCAGTCTATACTATCATCATCCCCCTCCTCTCCACCTACAGCAGCATCCTCCTTACCTACAACACCCTCTTCCCCCTCTACACCAGCCTCATCTTCCTCATCCCCATTTACAGCCCCCTCTTCACCTACAGCAGCCTTCTCCCCACCTATAACACCCTCATCTCCATCTAGACCAACATCATCTTCTTTATCCCCACTGATACCCCCAGAAAGGTTAGGTGAAACCCTAGCCTCACTATCATTATCCCCAACTACTGACTCTGTTAAAAAACCTGTAGGGACTGCACTTTCCACTACCTCAGGTTCATCCACAACATGGTCCACAAAAAGGTCTAAATAGTCCCCATGTTTTAGGTTTGATACAAGGTCCAAGAGATAAGTGTCAGTTCTAACTGGTAGGAACAGTTTAGTTATAGGGTGTTTATGGTAAAACCAACCGATAGCAGCATACCCAAATTCACGCGTATAATGACATAGTTCAAAAATGCTAAAGTGGTCCTTATCGATAGGCACATCAATAGGAGTTGATCCCCCCAAATATTCTGTAGTATTCCCATTTTCTAAGACAAATTTACCCCCATGATGGAATCTAACCAATATAATAATTTCCGACATGTCGAATCTGCAGATATAGACAAAGCATATAAACAATCCCAAAATCTAAGGAAAAAACCCTAATTTTTCAGAAAATAACGAAAAAACCCTAACATTTAAATTCACATAAATTTCATTTACAACTAACGATAATATTGTTAAAAATTGATTAAAACCATACCTTGTGTTGTGCTTATCACTGGTGATGCGAAATCAACCAATTTTTTAACTTAGGGCTTCTTTGGAAATCAGTGAGACAATGCAAAATCAGACCAACTTGAAACTGATGGATTTTAGATATTTGCAACAAGAGTCGATGGATTACTCATTGTTCATTCGATTAGCAGTAAAATTTTGCGGTTCATTTGCATGGATTTTGATCAGTCGAAGAGAAAGAAGATGAAATGAATGGGAAATGAATCGGGTTGACCCTTTGTTTTACCACTTTTACTGATGTGGTTTTTTTCTTTTTCTTTTTTCCACTTGTCGTGTTTTTATTAGTCGACTTGACACGTAATTGGCGTTTGAAGCACACGCAGTGTGCCAGCATGGAGGCTTGTGTTTAAAAATTACGCCTGGGACAACTTGGAGTGTCTAACTGGTCACTTGGAAAGTTTGAGTGGCTAACTTACAGCTCCCGCCAAGTATAAGGGGCCAGCGAAGAATTTTGCCTTTATATTTTTACCTATTGCTATCTTTAAGCTCTATGTATTAAGTGATAGTTGTTTCACAAATTCTGTTAGTAAATGTTGTCAAGCTCATATTTGGTTTGTTTCTAAAAGCACATATATATCAAGCTCTATGTATTAAGTGACGGCTTTTACACATATATGTTATGATAAGTTGGTAAAAAGACTAAAATTTTGTCTTCCTAGATTCTGAAAGTAATGGCAACAGAAATGGAGACTCTATTTCTGATTTAGTGCTTTATTCTAAATTTCTAATTGTAATTTTATCTTTTTATTTTCATTTTCTTTCATGGCTGGTTATCTTGTGAATATTTTACAAGTAGCATCTGATGTTGAAAGTTGGAATAATTTACCCTATGGTTGTTTTCTTTGTAAGTAAGTAAGTGGAGGCTATGAAGAATTGTTACAAGCATCTTCCGGAAGTCAGAGTTTCTACTATTTGTATTTTCTATTACTTCGTTCAGTGGGTAAGTCCCAATTTGCTATACCATTCTCGCCATGTATTTTACTTGATTTATTATAGTTCTAGTGAGTTAGAGGTACATAATTCTTAGCATTTTATGCTTAAAGTTTTCAATAATATATTGAAATTACAACAGTAACTACTGATAGCTAATTCTGTTTGGTTGTTCAACTATCTTAATTCATTTAACTTTCTGATCGGTTCAATATCTGAAATTGTTGATTAATTCTAATAGCACAACATTTTCTTGTGTATAATTGTTGGAATGTTGTTGGCTAGGGGATTTGGCAGTTAAAGTTTTCCAAGATTCACCTTCAGTGATATTCAATATTTGTGAAAGAAGGACTTAGTTGAAGCAATATTACTAACCACTGAACAAGCATTTATTTGAAGCAATAGTACTATAGTTCTATTACAAAATTGCTCATAGGCATTATTTGGTTCTCAAGTGATTGGCCTTTGTCGAAATATTAATAGAGATTTTGTAAAGATTGATGTCGATGTCAACTTTTTGCTTGAAATTGTTTATGACAAGAATTTTATTTCAATTGTGTGTATAGGCTGTTTTTTTAATTATTAATAGTAATCTGATTCTTTTTTGTTTTGTTTAGTAAAATTAGTAATCTGATACTATGATGGGTGTCTAGGCTGGTTGTTGACCTCTTATCATTCTTATCCAGTCTATATGATATTTTTCTGAATTCTTGTTCATCCATAATATGTGTTGCTATTCCCCTTTGTGTAGATACTGAATGGAAACAAAAATTGACACCCTTTTTTTTCTACTTCTTATTTTCCATTGCAGGACTTTTCTTTTCCTTCTTCTTTATTTGTTTGTTAGGAAGAAAGCAATGTAACAGATTGTTAAGGCTATTCATTGGAATTTTAATAAAATCCTTTAGCTTTTCATAAGAAAGGAAGTGTTAGTTCTGGAACTTAGTAGAATATACATAAGCTATTATTCATTGACTATGGTACTTTATAAAAGATTTAAAGAAAGAATAAGGAAGCAAAGAAAACCTGTACAGATGGATCTCTTTGTTCCTTAGTGAAGAAATTCCTTAACAAAAATAGAGAGCATCTTCTTGTTGTAATTTAGAAGAATGATTTGCTGATATAGAAAGCATAACAGGGAGACTTTCTCTCATTTTTTCGACTTGTCATTTCAATCTTGATATCATTTATTTGCTTTTATGCATGTCATATAGGATATTCAGTAAAGGATGTATTATGGAGATAAAAGTTGGATGGATCTTCGAAGAACCACTACTGAGTATGAGCAAGGAGTGAAAGATTTTCTCGATAAGGCATTTGAACGAGCTTCCCAAGGGAACGAAATATTATGCCCCCGTAGAGACTGTGGTAATCGTTATTGGCACATTAGAAGTGTGGTGGAGAATCACTTGATTTATTTTGGGTTTGTTCGTGGATATATTAAATGGGTTTATCATGGGGAAGGGTTTTCCTCGATGAATACTCCATGTCCCACCAATAATGATGCAGGTTCCAACATGCATGATGACATTGATGGACTACTTCATGATACTTTTAGAAATGTAGATGATGAGATGAGGCATGCAGAAGGAGTCAAAGAGGAACAATCTGAAGATGCAAAAAGATTTTTCAAATTAGTCGAGGAAGGAAAAAAAGAGTTATACTCCGGGTGTGAGAACTTCTCCAAGTTGGGCTTTACCATTCGGCTGTACTTGCTTAAATGCATTCATGGGTTGAGTAATGTGGCCTTCTCAGATTTGTTAGACTTGTTAAAAGAGGCATTTCCATTTGCTCAGCTACCCGAGTCTTTCAACAAGGCAAAAAACATGATAAAAGATTTGGGTCTTGGCTATGAAAAAATACATGCATGCCCCAATGATTGCATGCTATTTTGGAAAGACAATGCGGAGGCAGATAATTGCTCGATTTGTGGGTCTTCTAGATAGAAGAATGTTGTTGATAGTTTGACCAATGCAAGCTCAAAAATCCCTGCAAAAGTGTTGAGGTACTTTCCTTTAAAGCCTAGGCTTCAAAGGATATTCATGTGTGCTGAAACAGCTGCGGCTATGAGATGGCATGCTACTGAACGACCTAATAATAGGAATTTAAGACATCTTGCTGATGGGGAAGCTTGGAAGGCTTTTGATTCTTTGCATCATGATTTTTCTAGAGATCCTCGCAATGTTAGTTTGGGTCTTTTAAGTGATGGTTTTAATCCTTTTCGAACCATGAGTATTTTCCATAGCACATGGCCTGTTATGTTAATGAATTACAACTTACCACCATGGATTTGCATGAAGCCAGAGTATATAATATTGTCAATGATCATTCCAGGTCCATCATCTCCAGGAAATGATATAGATGTGTACCTACAACCACTAATTGCTGAATTGAAGGAACTATGGGAAACTGGGTTAGAAACATATGATGTTGAAACTGACCAAACATTTCAAATGCATGCAGCCTTATTGTGGACAGTTAGTGACTTTCCAGCACTAGCAATGCTTTCCGGATGGAGCACTAAGGGGAGATTTGCATGCCCCACTTGTAATTATGACACATGCTCTCAATATCTCAAACATAGTCGTAAGATGTGTTACATGGGCCATAGAGCATTTCTGCCTCCTGATCATCCATTCTGAAGAGATAAGAAATAATTTGATGGTAAGGAAGATCATAAACCACCACCTACTCCTTTGTCGGGTGAACAAGTGTTTGAAGAGTTGCGCGAATTCAACCATGTCTTTGGAAAAGGGCAAAAGAAAAGGCGCCGAAACGAGGGTCCTTAGAAGAAAAGATCTATATTTTTTGAATTGCCATATTGGAAGCATAACAAATTGAGGCACAATCTTGATCCGATGCACATTGAGAAAAATATATGTGATAGTGTGCTTGGGACTTTATTGTATAAACCTGGAAAGTCAAAAGATCATGTTAATTCTCGTTATGACTTGCAAGAAATGGGGATACGAAAG
This sequence comes from Petunia x hybrida, assembly GCA_037355625.1. Classification (NCBI taxonomy): domain Eukaryota; kingdom Viridiplantae; phylum Streptophyta; class Magnoliopsida; order Solanales; family Solanaceae; genus Petunia; species Petunia x hybrida. Next base: position 117,576 of record JBBBVM010000450.1, read on the forward strand.
GAGCTTCAACCAGTGAAAGATGATAGTAGTGGAAAAGTTTATTTGGCTAAAGCTTGTTTTAACATGAAGCCTGAAGAGAAAATATTATTTTGCACTATCTTGAAAAATGCCAAATTACCAAAAGGGTGTGCCTCAAATATATCACGGTGTGTGCAAGTTGATGAGATGAAAATATCTGGATACAAGAGTCATGATGCTCATTTTATAATGCATCACCTACTCCAGGTTGCAGTTAGAGGTGTGTTGCCCAAGAATATTTCTTTGTGCTTGATAAGATTGGTGAACTTCTTTAAAGCCATATATAGTAAGGATATAAGGCGAAAAGATCTAGATACATTGCAATCTGAAATTGCTGATGTTGAATCTGAGCTTGAAATGATTTTTACTCCAACATTTTTTGATGTAATGGTCCATTTGCCTATCCATTTAGTAAAATGAAATTAAACTTGGGGGTCCGATTCATCTTCGTCACATGTATCCCATTGAGCAAAACTTGTGTAAATATAAGGGGTCTGTTCATAGTCGAACTCATCCAGAAGCATCAATAGAAGAGGGGTTTTTGGCCGAAGAATGCTTGATCTTTTGTTCGAGATACCTGCATGATGGGGTGAAGATAAGATTCAGTAGATACCAAAGTGGGGATGATGAAGAAAATCAAACAGAGAGAGATGATTTGCCGCCTATATTCTCTAAGATAGGCCATCCAATCGGGGGTAAGAAAAGAAAGAGAATTAAGACTTTTGAGTTGGACTCGCAGTCATCCTTTGAAGCTCATCGTTATATTCTGTTCATCATAGGAGACGAACATGTGGAGATGTTTATCAAGTAAGAGATATTTTATAATTGTCACTTGTATTATATACTTCATTATTTTACGGGATAAGATAGTTTAAATTTCATTCGTATAGGCCTAATCATTTGTTTCTAAAAATTCGTGCTTGCAGGGAACATAAGAACTTAATTGATAGTTGTTCTAGATCAGATGCATGGGTAAGAGCACAGACTCATAGCCGAGAATTTGGCAACTGGTTTAAAGAGAAAGTTAGAAACATTAAAGTACCCAAGTATTTACGGAAGCTATCTATAGGGCCTAATAAGATAGCCAAAAGATATACAGGATATTTTATTAATGGATATCGATTTCATACAATGAAAGCGGATGCCTCGGGCAAGACTCAAAATTATGGAGTGACTTTGTCAGCAACAACTGATAGTTTTGCTAGTGCTCGGGATAAAAATCCCATTGATGGAGAGGTTATGTATTATGGAGCTATTCAAGATATCATTGAGATTGATTATTGGGGTTGTTTTAGTGTTGTATTGTTTAGATGTGATTGGTTTCATAACCAAATAGATGAATATGGGTTAACTCAGGTATACTTCAATAGATTATGTTGCGTTAATGACCCTTTTGTATTTGCATCTCAAGTGCATCCAGTTTTGTATGTGGAGGATCCGAGTGAGAAGGATGTTTATTATGCAAGGAATAAAGTTCCAATTGATTTGTATGATTTGGAGGAAGAGGATTGTCTTAATATTAAAGATACATTTTGGAGGGAGCCTAACGATGATATCATTGGTACATCTGAAAGATTGCCCAATGTTGACGTTAGATGGTCAAGAGAAGATGTACATGCTGATGTTGTTGATATTCCATCTCATGTACAACTTTCAGAAGATACAACCATGAAATTATCATAAGAGGAGAAAGATTTTGATGATACTGACTGGGATTGGATGGAGGCTGATGACTGAAGAAGGAACTTGTTTTGGTTTCTCTTTTTTGTTTTTCGTTTTTTGAGTAATAAATACCATTTTCTCATAATACCTATGGCATGTGTAGTTGGATATGAATAAGCTGCCTACACTTTATTTGGAGATAAACTACATAATCTTATTAGAGGTCATTGCCATTAAATCTGTTTACTTTGATTGCCCTTTTCTTATTGTTATGTGAGGCTAACTTAATTGTTTTTCTTGCAGATTTTGCTAAGAGAATTGTCCTACTGTGTTGCACGGACTTTAAGTCAGAGTTGTTTTGCTGTATTGCTCTCTTTTTCGAAGAAACAAGGATAGAGTAAGTTCAGTGTTTCTTAAATTGCTAATGCATCGATTTTCTTTTCCTTCTTCTTTCTGTGTCTGGTTGCTTCTTCTTCTTTTCCGACTCTTTTTACTTTTTACATTCGCATTTCTTCTCTGCCTAAAGTACCCTTTTCAGAAAAATATAAAATTGATCAACCTTCTAGTTTGTATGAAGACACTAAAATTGTATTCAGGTTCTTCACGATGAACTGAATTTCACTTTGAAATTATTTTAAGGTTGTATGCTTCTGTCAGTTAGCCATAATCTCTGTAGTGATTATATACTGATATGTGATAAGCTCATTAAATACTGTGAAGAGCTTCATACTAAATTATGATCTTAGCCCTTTTTTAGTTCTTTTTGATAGATGAAATGAACTCAGAAAAATCATATTTCTTAAGTTTACTGGATGTATTATCCTGATAAGGGATTCTTTTCTTTTCCACTTCTTATTTCATCATTGCAGGGTTTTCTTTTCCTTCTTCTTTCTCTGTTTGACTGGTTTCTTTTGCGACTTTTGTAATTTCTCATATTGCTTGGCTTATTCTTCTATTTCTTGCTGATCTATTTGTGTGCTGTTGAGGTTTTATTTTGCTGAAAGTTGTTATTTGTTTTTCTTGACAGAACTTGATAGTCATGAATCAAGAAGGGTCTTCACAACTAAAGAAAAGAGTAAGAAGCTCAACATACATTAATGCAGGAACAATACGCCTTTTGGCTGCCAAACAAAAGAGCTTATTTTCCAGAAGAAATTCTGTTCCAGCTGGCTCTAACAGTAGTGAAACTGAAAAAAATCTGCCAAATATTATTAAAGAGAATCAGCCACTACATCCAAGGGTAGGAACCTATACACAAACAGTGGAAGAACAAGTGCAACTGGATTCTACGACTCAAACAACAGAGGAACAAGTACAAGAGGATTCTACAACTGCTACAATGAATGAACAATGTGAAGAACAAGGCACGAACAATATTTGTTTACTTCAATGTACTATTTCAATCATATAGTGATTTGGTGGTAATTTTTTGCTTGTATTATTGTAGGTCATACTAAAAAAAGACAGAGAGGTAGAACACAAATGCGACGCGTGCATTCACGGGCTGAGCATAAACTGGTTGTGTTGAATGAGCACGATCAGCCTGATGGTCCTACTAACGATGTCGTAACAGAACTAAGCAGCTTCCTCGGCACATTGGGAAGGAATCAAACCCTTTGTCCTCTTGATATATGTGATTGGAGAAAAATTGACACAAAACATGATTTATGGTAATATACCCTGGTTGTGTTGAAATTCTCATTGTTTAATCTTCAGTTGAAAGCAGCTTTAACTTTTTGCACTTACCTGTTAGTCAGATTAATTGTAGGAGAAATATGATACTCCTGATGCTGGAAAAAAATGGGTATTGGAGTCTATTCAATCTGCTTGGAGAAGCTATAAGTGGCGACTGAAAAAAGATCACTTTGATGCTTATGACAATGATACAATGCGAATGAAAAATAAGCCTGAAGATGTGTCAAAAGCAGTATTTAAGGAACTCTTCAAACACTGGAAGTCAGAAAAAGTCCAGGTAAATAAAGCACTTTCTTTTTCTTCCTTATTCCATTCTCCATCTTTCTTCCTTATTCTGGCAGACACGTTTTTCTGTTGCAAATGTTTTTTTTTTTTTTGTTTCTTTCGCCGTTTTTCATGTGATTTTTTAGAGGAAAATGAATCTAGAAGCACCTTTCAGTTAATATTAACATGAATCCTTGCAACTTCTTTTCCTAGGCGTAATATTTTTACCTTCACAGTGTTTAACTCATTTATTTGCAGAATTCGTCCAAGACCAATCGTCAGAATAGAAAAAAGCTTAAGAATCCCCACACTGTTGGCAAAACAAGTTTTGCTGTAGTTCGCCATAAATTGGTATGTGTTCTTGTTTATCATCCCCTTAAAAAATCACCTAGTTTAAACCCATGAGGTTGTACCGTTTTAGGTCCAACCGGCAGCTGCTAGTTGTGTGCTATAACTCAAAAAGATCTGCGTGGTCTTCTGTTTCTTTTACTCTAAACTTAGTTAGTGATAGATTTGTATATCCTATTAAAAAGTTGAATTATGTCCGTGTTGACCACTGTTTTCACAAACGAGTTAACAGAATTATATGCTTCTACTTCTCGTAAATTTGATAATCAGAAAGGTGCATTAAGTGAATTATTATTTAGGAAGCAGACATTTATATTGTAATATGATCATGTGTAAAGTTTTAGTGAAATTTTCTTCATTTAAGTAAAACAGACTATGTTTTCTATTCTTGATTGTTAAGCTGATGAAACTAATTGATGAATTAACTTTTTTTTTTTGTGGACTAAAAATGAGACAATAAAGAAAAGTGAATAAGAAGTTGAAACAGAGGGAACATCTTGATATTCTTTTGGTGATGGGAATTGAAGACTATGATCATTCTCTTATCTTGCAAAATAATGAATATTCTATTTACATATAATTTTTTTGACATAATAAGAGGTTAGATACTGCACATTTGAATGCAAGCAGCTCTTAAAAATACTTTTTTTTACCCTTCTCTTCAATTTTTCACAGTAGCTTACAAAGCTATTTTATTTTTTTACCTTTCTATCATGTAATCAGGAAAAAGAGAAGGGTCCTATAACACTGAAGGATCTGTTTGTGAAAACAAGAGAAAGGAAACCCGGTAGATCATACAAGGACTCTGATGAAGACACAACTAGTAAAATTGTGAGCTCGTTTACTTGCTTAATTACTTTAAAGTGTTGAGACCTCTGGATTTCACTTTCTTCAGTTTTATTAGGATTGTTGTCGACTCATACTCACCTATGAAAAAAAGTTGAAGATTTCATTCTTCCGTGGTTAGTACAATAATTAGTATGTACTCCAGTTGTATGGTATTGAAATGCAACTTACTTGATTTTTGAAAGGCTAAAGAAAGGCAATTCAATTAGTTGCTTGTGTTGCCAAATGAAATAGTGAAACACTGGATCTAGGAATACCTGTTTAGGAGCAATGGGTGTTGGGGCAGTCATGGGGCTAAAAGTGCTAAGAAACTTATTCCTATAGATGTAGGTCTTAAGCATGTTACTAGAAGTTAATGATAAGAATATGCATGAAGAGGATAACTATGGGGTCTGGATATAAAACCTTCCAGCAGTGCAGGTTAATATAAAGATACCTTCATATTTCTATATACTGGTTTTGCATAGAGGTGATCAATTCAAAAAATCTAGTGATCAATCATTTCAGCATAATTACATGCACGCCCAAGATCACCTCTAACAGAACATTTTACCTGTGGGGGCAAAAAAAGTTACCATCTTATACAATATACATATAAGAGTACAAACAACAAATGTTCTCTAGCAATTTAGGAAGTTGTTCAGCTCAGAAGTGTTTGGTCAGAGTCTTAGTTTTTGAAAGATATAAGAACTGGACTTTTATCTATTAGTGATTTCATTGAGTTAAATTATTTGATATAGTTTTTATTAAACTTGAATTCTGACTTCTTGAGTTTTCTTTGTAGGCTGAAATGGAGAAAATTGCAACACAACAAAGTGAGAATGACATTGAATTCTGACTTCACAGAGGTCATGGGGCCTGAACATTCGGGACGTCTAAGATTGTATGGGTGAGGGGTCACAAAAACATCTTTGAAACGGAAAGTGAGACATTTTGAACCATCTTCAGGTGCTACAAATAATCATGCTCTGAACATGGGAGAGATGATGCAGAAAATGGAGAAAAAATTTGAGGAACAAAAGGCAGCATTGCGACAAGAAGTTCGACAAGAAGTTCTGGCAGAAGTCTTTACACAACTTCAGCGTTCAAGATATCCATTTGATTTTGACTTGCTAGCAGCACCACAGGGAACTATTCAGCCAATCCATCGCCCATCTGTCAGTAGCAATAATCGAGGTCAGTTTTGTTGTTTTTTAGTTCGTTACTCAAGTCTCATTGCTATTTTGGTGGTGTAAGAGTTTAGAGTGAAGTGAATGTGTAGTGCAAGCAGAAGTTTTAATCCAGGCTATACTTTCAGAAAGAGAATTATTTCCGACACTTACAACATTAGTCTCCCATACTGACATTGCCCATTTTCAAATTTTTTCTTTTTCGCTGCATTTGAGATTCTGTAGGCCTCTTTGTATCTTTTTATACTAAGTTGGTTTCAGTGTTTCTTGTTGCAGAAAAATAAGATATTGTATGCATATATGATTCCAAAATAATTTGTTTTCTCTTTTACACTTAGTTGCTTGAAAAAGGGTGAAGGAACTGAAAAATTTCTATTTGGATGTTCTTTGTAATAATATTTGTTCACCTTATCTTGGCTTGCATATACTTCGTTCAAGATTTTGATGTGTTGATTTTTTTATTTTCTTAAAAGTTTTCCCTTTCGGTTGTCTTACATGCATTTCTTGTTTGATCATAACTATACCGTTGGTATCTCAAAGATGAAAAATTAGTTTTTGCTAGTATACTTAAACTATAGAAAATGACAATTTTCTTGATTTTTGATAATTTTATAGGTGAATTTAATGAACAAGAGGTGCAAGAAAGCAGTGAGGAGCTGGATCTAACTTAAGAGTGCATTGGTTGATTGATGCAAGACATTAGCTTAGATGTTCTAGCTAGGAATCTTTTGTTTAAGAACTTTTTATGAATCTGTTTATGCTACTCTTGCATAGATACTTTACTACTATATATAAGGAACTAGTATGTCCTTTTGATTATGAAACTAGAATGTTTTTTGGATTATAATTGTGTTGCTTATAATAATTTTAAGCAAGAATCTAATTTTAATTTATTGTATTTTTCAATAAATTTTCCTATATAGAAAAAAACTGGTGCAACCAGTCCTAACAGTTGAAATATACTAGTCTAACCGTAGCAATTGAACAATAAAACTGTTGCCGTAGTAAAGACTAACCGTCGCGCTAGAACTTATAACCGTAGCAATAGCTACATTACAACATTTACATTGATGTTAATAACCGTCGTAACAAATGTTATTGCGACGGTTTAGAACCATCGCATTTGAGAAATATAACTGTAGCCATATGACACGACCCGAAATCCGGTTAGGCCGTGCGAGCACCCGACATCCTTCCCTAGACCCGTCGGGCGAACCCTTATCAATTAAATTAGGAAAATAAATATAATTCAATTTATAAATAATAACAAGACTTAGAAAAAGTACAAACATAATGATATCTCTAAGCTGTAAAAAGAAATTACAGCTGACTACCCACATACTAGGTTTAGGGTTATCCAGACTAGACATCTAAGAGTACAAAAGAAAACAGATACCTCTCGAAGGGAGCAAAATGCAACTGAAATAATAAACAATAAACTGGTGGCCATCCGGAATAAAGCTGGCTCACCCTGACAGCTGAAGTCGTCTTCGCTCCTGAACAACGCGGCGAACTCAATCCTGGAGCGGACCTGTAGAAACGAAATAGATAGACAAGAAACAAACAACAAACAAGGGTGAGTCAAAAGGACTCAATAAGTGGGGCAGACTAGCCACCTCAAAGAATATGATAGCTAGCCAGGGAGAAAAGAAACAGATAAAACCAAATTCCTCTTATTTAAATTATAAAAAGGCAGAGCTAGATAGTAACTAGAAACACGTATGGAATCACAAACTCATCAATAACCAGGAACTTACGATAGCCAGAACATATAGGTATCCCAAACACATCAACAATCAGAAATACATCCTATTGCGGCGTGCAACCCGATCAATACATTCATCCTGTTGCGGCGTGCAACCCGATCCATATGTTTATACCGTTGCGGCGTGCAACCCGATCCCTACAACCCAGAATACGAGCCAGAAATATATAGACAAATAAGCAATGCATGTATAAGCAGAACAATAGTTACGTACCACAAGTCTACACAATGGTATGAAATGAAATGAAATGAAATATGATGCAAAGGGTCACATGTGTCAAATGAATGGAGCGGAATCCTCCTACTCCAGGGCGGAATCCTCCTACCCTCAATATGATGCAATGGAGCGGAATCCTCCTGCTCCAGGGCATAATCCTCCTACCCTCAATATGATGCAATGGAGCAGAATCCTCCTGCTCCTAGGGCGGAATCCTCCTACCCTCAATATGATGCAATAGAGCGGAATCCTCCTGCTCCTGGGGTGGAATCCTCCTACCCTCAATATGATGCAATGGAGCGGAATCATCCTGCTCCTGGGGCGGAATCCTCCTACCCCTCAATATGTGCAATGTAATGCGTATGAATGCAATACGATGCCATGCAGTCACATATGCCTGATACCTATCTCCGGCATGGGACTCTCATCGTCTACCAAGAGATATATGCAATAATGACCCTTCACCGGCTCGGGACTCTCATCGATTACCGAGAAGTATATGTAATAATGACCCTTCACCGGCTCGGGACTCCCATCGATTACCGGGAAGTATATGCAATAATGACCCTTCACCGGCTCGGGACTCTCATCGATTACCGGGAAGTATATGTAATAATGACTCTTCACCGGTGCGGGACTCTCATCGCCAACCGGGAAGTATATGCAATAATGACCCTTCATCGGCTCGGGACTCTCATCGATTACCGAGAAGTAGATGCAATAATGATCCTTCACCGGTGCCGGACTCTCATCGCCAACCGGGAAGTATATGCAATGCTCAAAACCAGAGTACAATACTCATATGCTCAATGCAATACTAACAACAGGGCTTAACATATAATACACAATGTAAATTCAAAGCTAAGGCATAATGAGTACGCCTATCGGCAGCTACACACGTAAGGAACACGTGGTAGAAAATCCATGAGGCCAAGTGCCTCCAAAGAAATGGATATAAGCACTTACCTCTTCCAAAAGTTGGCATTGCTAATCAACAACCGCTTTATCCTTTGGTTTCATTGCCAAACGATCCCTCTCTATTCAATAAGCAGAAAAATATATCAATTTAGGCTAAAGGCTTCATTCCTCACATCTTAGGGCAATCCAGTTAGGAACCTGACACCCTATTCGCATACGCAATACGCAGGCCAGGCCTATGTACAGGGTTTAAGGTCACATAGCCAAATCCAAAATAAATTACATTTATATATTGCCCATAACTCACTGAGTACGAATATATAATCAATTTCATTATCCGTGTCCATTTAACCCTTTAAACTATTAATTGAACTTATTAAAACGATGTCTAATATCCCAATTTTCACCGTTAAAATATATTCAAACATACGTAATAAACTCAAATAATGAATTAGCATCATTACCTGGATGTTTCGGGATAAAAATCCTATCTTTTCTCCGGCTCTTTTCTTATTTTCTAGCATTTTTCTCTCTTCTACGTCATTTCATTTCCTCTTCTAATGTTTTTATTCCTCAACTCAACGTACTGATATATATTTGTTAGGCACCACCTAACCTTTTCCAATTTTCATTCTTTTTCCTTTTTTTTTTATAAATTCGCTGCTACGGTAAAAATTAAAATAATACCCTATGGTATTCGAAATAATTCCAACTTTTGCATACAAGTTATACAAAATATATGTAACATACTCACGAAGGCGGATCTCAAATTGGACTCCCGAAACTCAATATGCAAATTAAATGGAAAAAGATCAAATTACTTAACTTTCGGCATTTTAGCGGAAACTAGCCGAACAACATTCGAAATTCACTTTCGAAAGTTCACAAAAGTCATAAATAATCATATGAACCTAATGGCGCTTTCGGATTTCGAATCGAAGCTCATTCGCCAAAACCGAGCTCGAAAATTCTTTTTAATATTTATCGACAATAAAAACTGACACCTTTTTCCGATGCCTACCAAACGAGTTCTGATTTAGCTCAAATTTTACAGACATGTCCTAATGAACCTTACCAATATTTTAAAATTATCGGCACGCCAATCGGAGTCCTAACTTCCGAAACGACTGACCGAGGTCGTTTCATTCTCCTCCACTTAAACTCTCGTTCGTCCTCGAACGAGCCAAAGTCTAAAGAAAAATTCGCACAGATAACAAAAGAACTTGTACGACCTTCATAAGCTACTCCACGGACATCTCATGATTGCAGAATCAGAATTCTAACACGAACACCGAACTCTTGGAATAAAACATATCTTGATAATATGATAACACCATTGCCCAGCTTATTCTGACTAAGCTGATCCTTCCTCGATCACGAGAAGAGAGTTTTACATTTTTGAAGCAAAGATACACGGAACTCTGGATGGGTTAACATGATTCTGCCGGTGAATCACCTCGTCGATATACTTTTCGATATAGAACAAGTCGATGAAACAAAGAATTAGCTTACGCTTCAGCAACGCCTTAGAGATTTAATATTACCATTCAGTATTTGAAAAAAGACTCCTCCACTTAAAGCACAAACTCATGCAGCTATTTGAATAGAAATAACCATCCTCCTCGCACAGTCTGCTGGACTAAAGAAGATTTAGCTAAAAACAGAATGCGGCTCTGACCTGAGCTACCAAATTACTCTCTCGAGTTGCCAAACAGCTGCAACTCTCGAGTCATAACCCCATACATTTTCTGTAAACATCATCGCCTGATGGGTCAAATAAAAGGTCACATGACGCCTCTCATTATCCTTAGTAGCCTTGGAAAACAATAATACGCTTGCCCGGCTACAATAACACGTACTCTGGCTCTACACAGGGAACATCACAAGCGGCTACCAACCGCCCAAGCTCACTAGTGCCGGACGAAGAAGAAATAGAAATGGACCGAGGATAGAAATAATTAGAGCTTCAGGAAGCTCATCTTCTTATTTGCTTGGCTACCAGAGCTAGACTACTTCCGAGTCAAGCTAGCCAAAGAATCGCAATCGAAGAAATAAATATTAAATAAGCTTTATGGAACAACATCCATGCTAATTTAATCTCCCAATAATAAGGAAACTCTAATAATTTACCAGGAAACCCTTTTATAATCCAGACAAGCTCATACGATCATATGACTTTACTAGCGTTTTGAACCAAGAAGAGATACGCAGATCGAATATTACTTACTAATCACTTGTACCGGAAGAAACAATGACACTTCCTGATGGTGACGAATAAGAATCCCATCATCCTACCGGACTGGTAGTTCTTAGAACTGCTTCTGTGGCTGAGCCGAGACGCCACCCTGATAATTACTTCTAGAAGAACCACTACCACCACACTCTCAACCTCTATCGAATAAGGGCATATCTCTGGTTGATTAAGATCTAAATAAAATTTCCTGCGACTGTGCAGGTGCCTGATGACAAGATAAAGGACGACTGCCTACTTTCTGGAGCAAGGGAAAACTCCTCAAAGGATAATCAGACTCACGACAATGATACCACCTTTTCGCTGAAAAGTGGAAGCTGGAAAGATTGTTGATAGCTACAAAGAGAAAAACTGGGTCTAATATTGACGAACAATTGGCGCACTCTAAGAATCGCGTGACACAAGCTGAGATGACCTGGAAGGTGACCTTCCAAAATAATCGGAACTCTTACCTCCAAATGAGGTACCATGGTTACCCACTGGGGCAATGGGATCTCTTGCTCTCCCGCTCTAACTCTTCCCGCTCTAATTTATGGTATGCCTAATACCTTTGAGCAATATCAACAACGACATCAAATAAAATCCCGACCTCAATCTCTCGAGCCATCTGGGATCTCAAGGAAAAAGAAAGGTCATCAATAAATCTTTGAACATTCTCGGAAGGTTTATGGACTAGCTATAGAGCATATCCAGTCATCCTGGAAAAATTCGATCTCATATTCTGAAACACCAACAGGCTAACCGACAGGCTACCCTTTCCAATCCACTCAAACTGGCAACACTTTTCATCTCGCTCGCTACTCGAAAGGAACTTTTCCACAAATCTATTAGAAAAACCGAACGAAGTTAGCTAATAAGAGAGCGGCCCACCAATTCAAGGCTGGACCCTGAAACTGGAAAGCAGAATAATCAACACTATCCCGCTCGATATAATTAAGAGCCTGAAGGATACGCTGGCATCATTTTATATTTAAAAAGAATCACGAGATTTATCTGATGCATTGCTTAAGAATATCAGAAGGTTCAACCGCGTAAAATAATGCAACCTCTTCGGACACTCGGACCGATCCATTACCCAGGCTAACTAACCAGCCAGAATAACTAGAGGCACAACACATGCTGTCTCTGGAACATAATTCACTGCAGCAATATTAAGAACCGGAAAAGGAGCTCCCTAAGATCGAACGTCTGCACATGCGGCAACCTGATAGGCTGCCTAGCGAATAATAGGTTTTTGCGGTATCTGCGTCGTCAAGATCCTCGTAAAAGCATTGTAGAGAGCCAAGGGAACCACAAGGTCTTGCTCCCTTTCCCATCGCAAGCTTGTACAGCTGGGACCTCCGTAACTAGATCGTCAGCACGATCAGAAACTCTCGGGGCTTCGTCGGTGCTAACCCCAGGCCAGACTGCTTCGTCTTGAACTCATACCATTTGCTGATTTATCGCACGAGGGTTTCACAATTACCACGAAGGAATTAACGAAAATACTTTTGTATCCTACACTGACGCACGATCAGAAAAGAAGGAAGTGAAACTTCCTAAATGCCATCATAGCCCCTCGTAGATAAGTACGGTCGTCTACGTACCCATCAGCGAGACTCTACTAGACACTGTCTTAGTCTGGATAGACTCTAAACTGGGCTCTGATACCAACTGACACGACCCGAAATTCGGTTATGCCGTGTGGGCACCCGACATCCTTCCCTAGACCCGTTGGGCGAACCCTTATCAATTAAATTAGGAAAATAAATATAATTCAATTTATAAATAATAACAAGACTTAGAAAAAGTACAAACATAATGATATCTCTAAGCTGTAAAAAGAAATTACAGCTGACTACCCACATACTAGGTTTAGGGTTATCCAGACTAGACATCTAAGAGTACAAAAGAAAACAGATACCTCTCGAAGGGAGCAAAATGCAACTGAAATAATAAACAATAAACTGGTAGCCATCCGGAATAAAGCTGGCTCACCCTGACAGCTGAAATCGTCTTCGCTCCTGAACAACGCGGCGAACTCAATCCTGGAGCGGACCTGTCGAAACAAAATAGATAGACAAGAAACAAACAACAAATAAGGATGAGTCAAAAGGACTCAATAAGTGGGGCAGACTAGCCACCTCAAAGAATAGGATAGCTAGCTAGGGAGAAAAGAAACAGATAAACCAAATTTCTCTTATTTAAATTATAAAAAGGCAGAGCTAGATAGTAACTAGAAACATGTATGGAATCACAAACTCATAAATAACCAGGAACGTACGATAGCAAGAACATATAGGTATCCCGAACACATCAACAATCAGAAATACATCCTATTGCGGCGTGCAACCCGATCAATACATTCATCCTGTTGCGGCGTGAAACCCGATCCATATGTTTATACCATTGCGGCGTGCAACCTGATCCCCGCAACCCAGAATACGAGCCAGAAATATATAGACAAATAAGCAATGCATGTATAAGCAGAACAATAGTTACGTACCACAAGTCTACACAATGGTATGAAATGAAATGAGATGAAATGAAATATGATGCAAAGGGTCACATGTGTCAAATGAATGGAGCGGAATCCTCCTACTCCAGGGCGGAATCCTCCTACCCTCAATATGATGCAATGGAGCGGAATCCTCTTGCTCCTAGGGCGGAATCCTCCTACTCTCAATATGATGCAATGGAGCAGAATCCTCCTGCTCCTGGGGCAGAATCCTCCTACCCTCAATATGATGCAATGGAGCGGAATCATCCTGCTCCTGGGGCGGAATCCTCCTACCCCTCAATATGTGCAATGTAATGCGTATGAATGCAATACGATGCCATGCAGTCACATATGCTTGATACCTATCTCCAGCACGGGAATCTCATCGTCTACCAGGAGATATATGCAATAATGACCCTTCACCGGCTCGGGACTCTCATCGATTACCGGGAAGTATATTGAATAATGACCCTTCACCGGCTCGGGACTCTCATCGATTACCGGAAAGTATATGCAATAATGACCCTTCACCGGCTCGGGACTCTCATCGATTACCGGGAAGTATATATAATAATGACTCTTCACCGGTGCGGGACTCTCATCGCCAACCGGGAAGTATATGCTATAATGACCCTTCACCAGCTCGGGACTCTCATCGATTACCGGGAAGTAGATGCAATAATGATCCTTCACTGGTGCGGGACTCTCATCGCCAACCGGGAAGTATATGCAATGCTCAAAACCAGAGTACAATACTCATATGCTCAATGCAATACCAACAACAGGGCTTAACATATAATACACAATGTAAATTCAAAGCTAAGGCATAATGAGTACGCCTATCGGCAGCTACACACGTAAGGAACACGTGGTAGAAAATCCATGAGGCCAAGTGCCTCCAAAGAAATGGATATAAACACTTACCTCTTTCAAAAGTTGGCATTGCTAATCAACAACCGCTTTATCCTTTGGTTTCATTGCCAAACGATCCCTCTCTATTCAATAAGCAGAAAAATATATCAATTTAGGCTAAAGGCTTCATTCCTCACATCTTAGGGCAATCCGGTTAGGAACCTGACACCCTATTCGCATACGCAATACGCAGGCCAGGCCTATGTACAGGGTTTAATGTCACATAGCCAAATTCTAAATAAATTACATTTATATATTGCCCATAACTCACTGAGTACGAATATATAATCAATTTCATTATCAGTGTCCATTTGACCCTTTAAACTATTAATTGAACTTATTAAAACGATGTCTAATATCTCAATTTTCACCGTTAAAATATATTCAAACATACGTAATAAACTCAAATAATGAATTAACATCATTACCTGGATGTTTCGGGATAAAAATCTTATCTTTTCTCCGGCTCTTTTCTTATTTTCTGGCATTTTTTTCTCTTCTGCGTCATTCATTTCCTCTTCTAATGTTTCTATTCCTCAACTCAACGTACTGATATATATTTGTTAGGCACCGCCTAACCTTTTCCAATTTTCAATCTTTTCCTTTTTTTTTTTCATAAATTCGCTGCTATGGTAAAAATTAAAACAGTACCCTATGGTATTCGAAATAATTCCAACTTTTGCATACAAGTTATACAAAATATATGTAACAAACTCACGAAGGCGGATCTCAAATTGGACTCCCGAAACTCAATATGCAAATTAAATGGAAAAAGATCAAATTATTTAACTTTCGGCATTTTAGCGGAAACTAGCCGAACAACATCGAAATTCACTTTCGAAAGTTCACAAAAGTTATAAATAATCATATGAACCTAATGGCGCTTTCGGATTTCGAATCGGAGCTCATTCGCCAAAACCAAGCTTGAAAATTTCTTTTTAATATTTATCGACAATAAAAACTGACACCTTTTTCCGATGCCGACCAAACGAGTTCTGATTTAGCTCAAATTTTACAGACAGGTCCTAATGGACCTTATCAATATTTTAAAATTATCGACACGCCAATTGGAGTCCTAACTTTCGAAACAACTGACCGAGGTCGTTTCACCATATACCGGGGTAGAGAGTTGATGAAAACCGTCGCAACAGACACATATGTTGCGACGGTTATTGAAATCGTCGCACAAAGTGTCGCAATATACCTATTGGTATGTTTTGTTATGCGAAGGGTACAAAACCTTCGTAAAAAATGATTTGCTATGGTTTTTGTACCTGTGGCGACGGTTATTGAACCGTCACTATAAACCATTTATCTAGTAGTGAGCGGAGCTGCTGCTCCCTACGACGGTGATTGATTTTTTTTTTCATTTTTTCGAGGTTCTTCGGTGGCTACCGTTGATATGTAGTTGTTATGGTGGTTTTCGTGGCGGTTTAAGGTAGAATAATGTATGCCACATGTATGCCCATTGTATGTATGGTGTCTGTCCAATATATTATTGTATGTAAAGTGAGAGATACAATAGACATAAAATGTATATACACTTTACATACAATAATTATATAAAATGCATGTTATTTTACTCTTTGTATGTACAACTTATGTCCTGTGTATTGAATGAGCACACATGGAAATGCAACAGACATACAAAGTATATACAAATGACATTCAGTAATTATATTAATGTATATATATATATTTTATCGTATGTACAATATATCACTGTACATACTACACTATACATACAATAGAGATACATACAAGAATATATAAAAGGGATATATAAAATAATTGTCGGCAAATGATGACCATCGGTGATGATGGCCAGAGCAGCAGATGAGGGGACAACTATGGCGGTAACAGGGGTGTGGGAGGGAGATCTAGGGGTTTCTCACATTTTATCTATATTTCTTTTATTTTTAAAAAATAAATATTGCTATGTTTTGAAAATAATATGATATTGCTAATCTATATATCTATATCTATCTATATATCTTCTAATTGAGAACTATAGGCAAATGATGTGGCATGCCTCTATGGTCAAGAATCACATTTTTCTTTTTTCTCATTTTTTTTTTTGCATTTTGCAAACGTTTTCCTATTGATGATTGATTATAAGAAATTAATTCCTCAATTTATTACCCCATTCGCTCATATTTTTATGGTAGAAAACTGATACAAACTATTTACTATTCCAAAAGCAAAACGACTAATTATGAGTATATGCACGTACTTCATGGTAATTGCTGAATGTTAAATATTATGTTAATGACACTTTACCATAATTGGCAGTTACGCGCAGGAGTTACAACTTTCATGGGCATATAAAGCTAGGAGAAGAGGAAAGGCTCATAATGATATTTCTAGCAATAAAATATTACACATCCATCAACTCTAGCAAACAGAGTACATATTACTTAATTTTGATGCCAGGTTAGTGCCTCGAAGTCTTTTCTTCCTATTCTTTCTTCTTATTTTTAATTTTTGTGTGAGGAACATTGTTACATTTAATACATCACGGTGAGTTTTTGTGAATTGGAATTTGTTGAATAATAATGAGTTGTAAATGGATGTTTACCTTTTTTTTTTAGTGATTTATTGATGTGATGTTTGGATTGATAATTATGGTTTCAATTCCAATTACACTCTTTTCTCATTCTTCCTATTCTGTTTTGCGAGATGAACTGAATATCTTTAAGAGTTTAAACTTTCATAATTATGAGTAGACTTGTCCATGTACAATAGTTTATGATGTCAATTGTCTTCTATATATTGTCTTCAATTTATAGTTCTCATTTTCTCTATTTAAAAATAAATAATCTCAAATATCGATTCTTTGATGTCTTTTAATTTCTAGATTTCGCTGAGTACAAAAGCACATTTCTTTGTTAGCAGCTCATAGGAACTATATAAATAATTGAAACTTCAAATGTTATCTTAAATAAGCTTTACCAAATAATTCTATATAGAGTATGTTTCAAAAATATCTTTTATACATTTTGGAAAATTTAGTGTAATCTCTATATATATATATATATACTAATTGAAAAACATAGAAGAGTGATATGCCATAGAACTTGAAAGAGCAAATTATGGAGGCTATATATCTCACAATTTTCACATAAAGGTGTATCATTTTTCAGTTCCCCTTATACTTTTATTTTGTTACTTATCAATCTATGGGTTCTCAAATGCCTTCGTGAGGAGGAAACGGAAAGCTTAAACTAGGAGAATGAAGAAACATCTGAGGTGCAAAGATGCAACTGAGATTTAACAAAAGGATATAGAAGTTTGACGTTCCGGTGATAACACCAAAGAAAATGTAACAACTCTTTCCTATAATGTATTAATTTGGTGAAGGCTTTAACTTTTAACTGTAAGCTTTTTTAGACTGTAGTTCACATTGATAGAATGTGAAGGCCTATGTCTCCTTTTTATTAGGATTTTGTCTATCCTCGGGGCTCTCTCCAACCTTAACCAATTGTGTCGATTTTGAGTCTCGGAATGGAGGAACTAATTAAAAGTAGTAAATTACTTCTTACTGTTATGTTTATTAGCCACCATTTCATCGAAATGTGAAGAAAATAAGTGTTTCTAACAATTGTATATTTTCTTTTCATTCTCTTCATTGAATGTATTTTATGATAGACCTTTCCTCTATCTTTTTATGTCAGTAAATTTGTTTGTAAACTTTTAGTAAATGAATGATCTTGAAGATTATTAGATCAAAGAAAACGTCCAACAAAAATAAATAAGATCAAAAGAAGAATGAAATAGTTAATGTGAACATTTAAATTATTGTATACTATTCATACATTGTGAAGAAAAAGTTCCATAAACTTGTTTTCTTCCTTTACTAAGAAAATAAAACTGTTTTTTTAACTGTTAATAATTAATGAAAATGTTATAGAAATCAAAATTGCTGACTCAAATACAAGTACCAATCTGTAGCTTATACGAGGAAATCTTTTCATAGGTACTTGAGAAAAAAAAGGTTGAGAGTTTTAGATTTTAAAAGGAAGTAAAATATATATATAAAAAAGATGCTTGATTATTATAAAGCTCGAGGTTATTACATTTAGGAACAAAATAAGGTTGGAGAATATCGTGGACAAAATTTAGCAAAATATAAAGTTAAATCATGTTGGTGTGATCTCAATAATTTAAGTATTTATATGAATAAAATTTGTTATTCTCAACATTGGAATATTAAAAAAAAAGATTACATTCAATAAGAATTGGAATCTATGGCTTATTTCTCTCTCATTTTGAGAAATGGTGTGATTGTTGGGTTTAAGTAACTATTTTTCTATATAATTAATACTTCATTTTGTTAAATTATATATCCTCTTATTTAAATATCTAATTTTACTTCTTTAGTCAAGAAAATTTTCCACTCCAATGCAAACTTCCGTATTGGTTGATGGTGTTCTTGAGTTACAGTATAGTATAGGTCGTGAAGTTAAGGAGACTCTCTAATCCCATATATGTAAAATATGGAAAAACTTACATAAAATATTTTTAAAATAGTAATCAGCTTTAGGAATACAACTATATATACCAAAAAATATTTGATAGTTTCATCGGAACATATATATATATATATATATATATATATATATATATATATATATATATATATATATATATATATATATATATAAAATAAAATTAACATAAAATTAAACATTCATTCTGTTATTATAAAAGTTATATCAGTAATTATTAGCTACATACTTTTTAAAAAACTTTAGTGACCGCGAAGTTCACTAGTATCTATTAATTGAGAACTATAGCCAAGTGATGTGGCATACCTCTATGACCTCCATTCACCTCAAATTGTAAAGAAACTAATGATTTCTTTTTCTCTCATTTCTCTTAGGTCGGGCATTAAATATAGATTGGTTTTTATGTTCAGATTTTGCTTTTAACTCATATTTTTGGTAAAAATTAAATATTCTTAAATTTTATATTGATTAAGAAAACCGTTTGAATATTCCCAAAGGTCTCCCATCTTGATTGATGGTGCACTACTTCTCCTAATAAAGTATTGCTACCATTTTTATTTCATAACTTACCTTTGATCTCTTTTTTATATATTTTTTGAAAAACTTTGAAGTTCAGCCATATTCTCCAAAGAAGTTACCGTTGCTAAGAAAATCAAGGAGGTGGCCATTTGGGACTTCCAATCTCCCATTTCAGTGCAATGTTTCAATGAATAGGTATGTATACTATTATATATAGGGGTATATATAGGCATGTCTCTTGCACACAATATTATTTTGATGCCTCATATTATGCATTTTGTTGGTAAAGTAGTTGTTGTGGCCAGCTGCTCTGTTTTCTTTCCTACAAAATCAAGAAGCCTGTGCACCTATGAAACGACCTTGGTCAGTCGTTTCGAAAGTTAGGACTCCGATTGGCGTGCCGATAATTTTAAAATATTCGTAACGTCCATTAGGACCTGTCTGTAAAATTTGAGCTAAATCATACCTCGTTTGGTAGGCATCGGAAGAAGGTTTCAGTTTTTATTGGCAATAAATATTAAAAAGAGATTTTTGAACTCGGTTTTGGGCGAATGAGCTCCGATTCGAAATCCGAAAGCGCCGTTAGGTTCGTATGATTATTTGTGACTTTGGTGAACTTTCGAAAGTGAATTTCGATGTTGTTCGGCTAGTTTCCACTAAAATGCCGAAAGTTAAATAATTTAACTTTTTCTATTTAAATTCGCATCTTGAGTTTCGGGAGTCCAATTTGAGATCCGCCTTCGCGAGTATGTTACATATATTTTGTATAACTGCTATGCAAAAGTTGGAATTGATTCGAATATCGTAGGGTACTGTTTTAATTTTCGTCGCGAAAATGAAAAAAAAATAAAACAAACAAAAACAAAAAAGACAAAAGGAATCAAAGTATGGCGGTGGGTCCTTAGCTAGGACCAGCAAAACGTTAGATATGGGAAATCAAAAAGTGAAATGAGAAACAGAGAAGAGAAAATCGCAGAAATGGAAAAAAATGCCAGAAAATGAGAAAAGGGGCCGGAGAAAAGTAGAATTTTCACCCTGAAACATTCAGGTAATGATCCTAATATATTATTTGAGTTTATTACGTGTGTTTAAATATATTTTTACGGTAAAAATAGGGATATTAGACATCGCCCTAATGACGTAAATTGATAGTTTAAAGGGTCAAATGGACCCCGATAATGAAATTGATTATATATTCGTGTTCAGCGAGTTATGGGTAACTTATAAATGTAATTTATTTGGGGTTTGGTTATGTGACCTTAGACCCTGTATATAGGTCTGGCCTGCGTATTGCGTATGCGAATAGGGTATCAGGTTCCTACCTGGATTGCCCTAAGATATGAGGAATGAAGCCTTTAGCCTAATGTGATATATTTTTCTGCTTATTGAACACAGTGGGATCGTTTGGCAAGGAAACCAAAGGATAAAGCGGTTGTTGATTAGCAGAGCTAACTTTTGGAAGAGGTAAGTGTTTATATCCATTTCTTTGGAGGCACCTGGCCTCGTGGATTTTCTACCACGTGTTCCTTACGTGTGTAGCTGCCGATAGGCGTACTCCTTACGCCTTAGCTTTGGATTTACATTGTATATTATATGTTATGTCCTATTGTTGGTATTGCATTGAGGATCTGAGCATTGTACCCTGGCTGTGAGTTGGCATCTACTTCCCGGCTGTCGATGAGAGTCCCGTGCCGGTAAAGGGTTATTATTGTATCACATTGCATTCATATGCATTATATGTCATTCATATGCGGTCCATTGCATCATATTGAGGGTAGGAGGATTCCGCTCTCGGAGCAGGAGGATTCCGCTCCATTGCATCATATTGAGGGTAGGAGGATTCCGCCCTCGGAGCAGGAGGATTCCGCTCCATTGCATCATATTGAGGGTAGGAGGATTCCGCCCTCGGAGCAGGAGGATTCCGCTCCATTGGATCATATTGAGGGTAGGAGGATTCCGCCCTCGGAGCAGGAGGATTCCGCTCCATTGCATCATATTGAGGGTAGGAGGATTCCGCCTTCGGAGCAGGAGGATTCCGCTCCATTGCATCATATTGAGGGTAGGAGGATTCCGCCCTCGGAGCAGGAGGATTCCGCTCCATTGCATCATATTGAGGGTAGGAGGATTCCGCCCTCGGAGCAGGAGGATTCCGCTCCATCTATTTGGCACATGTGACACCATTGCATCATACTGCATTCATCCCATTTCATTGCACCGCATGCTGACTATTGTGTGACTATCATGATGTGTTTTGTGTATGCGGTGTGTATACCATATTGTGGACATATTTCAGTTTGCCTATGTATTTCTGGCTCGTATTCTGAGTTGCGGAGATCGGATTGCACGCCACAACGGTACACATATATGGATCGGGTTGCACGCCGCAACGGTATAATTATATGGATCGGGTTGCACGCCGCAACGGTATAAATATATGGATTGGGTTGCACACCGTAACAGGATGAATATATGGATCGGGTTGCACGCCGCAACAGGATGTATTTCTGATTGTTGATGTGTTCGGAATACCTATATGTTTTGGTTATCTTACGTTCCTGGTTGTTGATAAGTTTTTCATTCCATACATGTTTCTAGTTATTATTTGGCTCTGTCTTTTTATAATTTAAATAAGAGGAATTTTATTTATATGTTTCTTCCCCCTGGCTAGCTATCCTATTCTTTGAGGTGGCTAGTCTGCCCCACTTATTGAGTCCTTTTGACTCACCCTTGTTTGTTGTTTGTTTTTGTCTATCTATTTCGTTTCGGCAGGTTCGCTCCAGGATTGAGTTCGCCACGTTGTGAAGGAGCGAAGACGACTTCAGTTGTCAGGGTGAGCCAGCTTTTATTCCGGATGGCCACCGGTTTTATGTTTATTATTCCAGTTGCATTTTGCTCCCTTCAGGAGGTATTTGTCTTCTTCTGTACTCTTAGATGTCTAGTCTGGATAGCCCTAAACCTAGCATGTTGGGTAGTCAGCTGTAATTTCTTTTGTACAGCTTAGAGGTATCAGTATGTCTGTATTTTTTTTAAGTCTTGTCTTTATTTATGAATTATTATATTTATTTTCCTGATTTAATTGGTAAGGGTTCGCCCGGCGGGTCTAGGGGAGGATGTCGGGTGCCCGCACGGCCTAGCTGGATTCTGGGTCGTGTCAGTTGGTATCAGAGCCCAGCTTAGAGTCTATCCAGACTAAGACAGTGTCTAATAGAGTCTCGCTGATGGGTACATAGACGTCCGTACTTATCTACGAGGGGCTATGATGGCATTTAGGAAGTTTGACTTCCTTCTTTTCTGATCGTGCGTCGGTCTAGGATGCAAAAGTATTTTCATTAATTCCTTCGTTGTAATTGTGAAACTCTCGTGCGATAAATCAACAAACGGTATGAGTTTAAGACGAAGCAGTCTAGCCAGGGGCTAGCACTGACGAAGCCCCGAGATTTTTTCTTATCGTGCTGACGACCTAGTTACGGAGGGTCCCAGCTGTACGAGCTCGCGATGGGCAAGGGAGCAGGGCCTTGTAGTCCCCTTGGCTCTCTACGATGTTTTACGAGAATCTTGGCGACGCAGATACCGTAAGAACCTATTATTCGCTGGGCAGCCTATCAGGGTGCCGCATGTGCAGATGTTCGATCTCAGGGAGCTCCTTTCTGGTTCTTAATATTGCTGCAGTAAATTATATTCTGGAAGTAGTATTTGTTGTTCCTCTAATTGTTCTGGCTGGTTAGCCAGCCGAGGTATCAGTTCGGTCCGAGTGCCTAAAGAGGTTGCATTATTTTACGTGGTTGAACCTTCCGATATTCTTAAGCAATGCATCAGATAAACATCGTGATTTTTTAAAAAAATACAATGATGTCCGCGTATCCTTCAGGCTCTTTAATATATTGAGCGGTATGGTGTTGATTATTCTACTTTCCAGTTTCAGGGGTCCAGCCTTGAATTGGTGGACCGCTCCCTTTTTAGCTAACTTGGTTCGATTTTTCTTCCAGATTCGTGAAAAGTTCCTTTCGAGTAGCGAGCGAGATGAAAAGTGTTGTCAGTTTGAGTGGATTGGACAGGGTAGCCTGTCGGTTAGCCTGTTGGCGTTTCAGAATATGAGATTGAATTTTATAGAATGGCTGAATATGCATTAAAACTAGTCCATGAACCTTTCGAGAGATTCAAAGATTTATTGATGACCTTTCTTTTTCCTTGAGATCCCAGGTGGCTCGAGAGATTGAGGTCGAGATTTCAGTTGATGTTGTTATTAATATTGCTTAGAGGTACGAGGCATACCATAAGTTAGAGCGGGAGAGCAAGAGATCCTGTGGCCCTAGTGGGTAACCATGGTACCTCATTTGGAGGTAAGAGTTTTGATTATTTTGGGAGGTCACCTTCTAAGTTATCTCAGCTTATGTCACTTGATTCTTAGAGTGCGCCAGTAGCTCATCAAGATTAGATTTAGTCTTCTCTTTACAGCTATCAACAATCTTTCCAGCTTCCATTTTCAATGGAAAGGTATTATCATTGTCGCGAGCCTGTCATCTTTGGTAGAGTTCTCCCTTACTCCGGTAAGTAGGCAGTCGTCCTTTCTCTCGTCATCAGGCACATGCATAGTCGCAGAGGATTTTATTTAGATCTCAATCAGCTAGAGATATGCCCTCATTCGATAGAGGTCGAGAGCGTGGTAGTAGTGGTTCTTCTAGAAGTAATTATCAGGGTAGCGGCTCGGCTCAGCCGCAGAGGCAGTGCTATGAACTGCTAGTCTGGTAGACCCGTGTGTTTCTTCTTCCCTTATCTGTAAGTAAGATTTATCTTTCCGATCGATCTAGAAATGGTGTGTCTTATCATGTTTCGACGGTTTCCTTGGATATTGTCGTAATTAAGAATCGGTTGCGGTAGAGGGGTGAGTTTCTGATACGATTTATTCCTGGCATTTGTGAGGACCCTACTAGTTTATCTAGTTTAAATGTGAGAGATTTGGGAGTGAGTGTCGGTATCGTCTGCCTGGCATCTTGTTGTGCCACATTTTATTATTATATTAAATTAGTATACCTCTCTTCTCGGAATTCCGTGTTGGTAGGATGATGGGATTCTTATTCGTCACCATCAGGAAGTGTCATTTTTTCCGGTGTAAAGTGGCTGGTAAGTAATGCTCGATCTAGGTTTCTCCTCTTGGTTTTAGATTCTAGTTGAGTCATGTTATTTTATGAGCTTGTCTTAATTATAAAAGGGTATTCTGGTAAATTGTCAGAGTTTCCTTCTTATTGGAAGGTTAAGATTGGTATGGATGTTTTTCCATAAAGCTTATTTAATGTCTATTTCTTCAATTGCGGTTCTTTGGCTAGCTTAACTCGGAAGTAATCTAGCTCTGGTGGCCAAGTAAATAAGAAGATGAGCTTCTCGAAGTTCTAATTATTTCTATCCTCGATCCATTTCCATTTCTTCTTCGTCCGGCACTAGTGACCTTGGGCGATTGGTAGCCGCTTGTGACGTTCTCTGTGTTGAGCTAGAGTACGTGTTATTGTGGCCGGGTAAGCATATTATTGTTTTGGAAGCATATTATTGTTTTGGTCCAGTTGTCTCATCTTGCTATCCGTTTAACATGTTTATGTTATCAGTTTATCCGGGTATCCATTCCCATGTGTATAGTGC
The DNA here is from genome assembly GCA_037355625.1 of Petunia x hybrida. Lineage (NCBI taxonomy): Eukaryota > Viridiplantae > Streptophyta > Magnoliopsida > Solanales > Solanaceae > Petunia > Petunia x hybrida. The sequence continues at coordinate 142,778 of JBBBVM010000450.1, forward strand.
TGGTTCTGTTTTTGCGGATCATCCAGTTTCAGGGGAAACTCTGCCGAAATTTTTATATAGAAGTACCATCCATCAGGCGATGGTGTTTACGGAAAAGGTATGGAGTTGTAAACTCGAGAGTTGCAGCTAGTTGGTAACTCGAAAGGGTAGTTTGGTAGTTTAGGTCTGCCTATGTTCAGCTTTTAGCTAAGTCTTCTTTAATCCAGCAGGTTGTGCGAGGATGACTATTTCTATTCAAATTAGTTGTATGAGTTTATGCTTTAAGTGGAGGAGTCTTCCTCCAATTGATACCGAATCATAATATTAAATCTCTAAGGCGTTGCTGAAGCGTAAGCTAATTCTTTGTTTCATCGACCTGTTCTAAATCAAAAGGTATATCGAAGGGGTGATTATCGGTTGAATCATGTTAACCCATCCAAAGTTCCGTGTATCTTTGTTTCGAAAATGTAGAACTCTCCTCACGTGATCGAGGAAGGATCAGCTTAGTCTGAATAAGCTGGGCGATGACGTTATCATATTATCCAGCTATGTTTTTATCCAAGAGTTTGATGTGCGTGTTATAACTCTGATTCTGTAATTATGAGATAATGTCCGTGGAGTGGTTTATGAAGGTTGTGCAAGTTCTCTTGTTATCTGCGTAAATCTTGCTTTAAATTTAGGCTCGTTCGAGGACGAACGAGAGTTTAAGTGGAGGAGAATGAAACGACCTCGGTCAGTCGTTTCGAAAGTTAGGACTCCGATTGGCGTGCCGATAATTTTAAAATATTCGTAACGTCCATTAGGACCTGTCTGTAAAATTTGAGCTAAATCATACCTCATTTGGTAGGCATCGGAAGAAGGTTTCAGTTTTTATTGGCAATAAATATTAAAAAGAGATTTTTGAACTCGGTTTTGGGCGAATGAGCTCCGATTCGAAATCCGAAAGCGCCGTTAGGTTCGTATGATTATTTGTGACTTTGATGAACTTTCGAAAGTGAATTTCGATGTTGTTCGGCTAGTTTCCACTAAAATGCCGAAAGTTAAATAATTTAACTTTTTCTATTTAAATTCGCATCTTGAGTTTCGGGAGTCCAATTTGAGATCCGCCTTCGCGAGTATGTTACATATATTTTGTATAACTGCTATGCAAAAGTTTGAATTGATTCGAATATCGTAGGGTACTGTTTTAATTTTCGTCGCGAAAATGAAAAAAAAATAAAACAAACAAAAACAAAAAAGACAAAAGGAATCAAAGTATGGCGGTGGGTCCTTAGCTAGGACCAGCAAAACGTTAGATATGGGAAATCAAAAAGTGAAATGAGAAACAGAGAAGAGAAAATCGCAGAAATGGAAAAAAAATGCCAGAAAATGAGAAAAGGGGCCGGAGAAAAAGTAGAATTTTCACCCTGAAACATTCAGGTAATGATCCTAATATATTATTTGAGTTTATTACGTGTGTTTAAATATATTTTTACGGTAAAAATAGGGATATTAGACATCGCCCTAATGACGTAAATTGATAGTTTAAAGGGTCAAATGGACCCCGATAATGAAATTGATTATATATTCGTGTTCAGCGAGTTATGGGCAACTTATAAATGTAATTTATTTGGGGTTTGGTTATGTGACCTTAGACCCTGTATATAGGTCTGGCCTGCGTATTGCGTATGCGAATAGGGTATCAGGTTCCTACCTGGATTGCCCTAAGATATGAGGAATGAAGCCTTTAGCCTAATGTGATATATTTTTCTGCTTATTGAACACAGTGGGATCGTTTGGCAAGGAAACCAAAGGATAAAGCGGTTGTTGATTAGCAGAGCTAACTTTTGGAAGAGGTAAGTGTTTATATCCATTTCTTTGGAGGCACCTGGCCTCGTGAATTTTCTACCACGTGTTCCTTACGTGTGTAGCTGCCGATAGGCGTACTCCTTACGCCTTAGCTTTGGATTTACATTGTATATTATATGTTATGTCCTATTGTTGGTATTGCATTGAGGATCTGAGCATTGTACCCTGGCTGTGAGTTGGCATCTACTTCCCGGCTGTCGATGAGAGTCCTGTGCCGGTAAAGGGTTATTATTGTATCACATTGCATTCATATGCATTATATGTCATTCATATGCGGTCCATTGCATCATATTGAGGGTAGGAGGATTCCGCCCTCGGAGCAGGAGGATTCCGCTCCATTGCATCATATTGAGGGTAGGAGGATTCCGCCCTCGGAGCAGGAGGATTCCGCTCCATTGCATCATATTGAGGGTAGGAGGATTCCGCCCTCGGAGCAGGAGGATTCCGCTCCATTGCATCATATTGAGGGTAGGAGGATTCTGCCCTCGGAGCAGGAGGATTCCGCTCCATTGCATCATATTGAGGGTAGGAGGATTCCGCCCTCGGAGCAGGAGGATTCCGCTCCATTGCATCATATTGAGGGTAGGAGGATTCCGCCCTCGGAGCAGGAGGATTCCGCTCCATTGCATCATATTGAGGGTAGGAGGATTCCGCCCTCGGAGCAGGAGGATTCCGCTCCATCTATTTGGCACATGTGACACCATTGCATCATACTGCATTCATCCCATTTCATTGCACCGCATGTTGACTATTGTGTGACTATCATGATGTGTTTTGTGTATGCGGTGTGTATACCATATTGTGGACATATTTCAGTTTGCCTATGTATTTCTGGCTCGTATTCTGAGTTGCGGAGATCGGGTTGCACGCCGCAACGGTACACATATATGGATCGGGTTGCACGCCGCAACGGTATAATTATATGGATCGGGTTGCACGCCGCAACGGTATAAATATATGGATTGGGTTGCACACCGTAACAGGATGAATATATGGATCGGGTTGCACGCCGCAACAGGATGTATTTCTGATTGTTGATGTGTTCGGAATACCTATATGTTTTGGTTATCTTACGTTCCTGGTTGTTGATAAGTTTTTCATTCCATACATGTTTCTAGTTATTATTTGGCTCTGTCTTTTTATAATTTAAATAAGAGGAATTTTATTTATATGTTTCTTCCCCCTGGCTAGCTATCCTATTCTTTGAGGTGGCTAGTCTGCCCCACTTATTGAGTCCTTTTGACTCACCCTTGTTTGTTGTTTGTTTTTGTCTATCTATTTCGTTTCGGCAGGTTCGCTCCAGGATTGAGTTCGCCACGTTGTGAAGGAGCGAAGACGACTTCAGCTGTCAGGGTGAGCCAGCTTTTATTCCGGATGGCCACCGGTTTTATGTTTATTATTCCAGTTGCATTTTGCTCCCTTCAGGAGGTATTTGTCTTCTTCTGTACTCTTAGATGTCTAGTCTGGATAGCCCTAAACCTAGCATGTTGGGTAGTCAGCTGTAATTTCTTTTGTACAGCTTAGAGGTATCAGTATGTCTGTATTTTTTTAAGTCTTGTCTTTATTTATGAATTATTATATTTATTTTCCTGATTTAATTGGTAAGGGTTCGCCCGGCGGGTCTAGGGGAGGATGTCGGGTGCCCGCACGGCCTAGCTGGATTCCGGGTCGTGTCAACCTAAGCCTTGATTGAGCTGGACATCAAACGGAAAGTTACTGGTGATCAAATGGCAAGTTATCGAGCAATATCTTTGTCACTTTACCATCGAGTCATGAAGGAATTGTTGAAAGAACCTAGGAGTACCATCATTGGGACATAGTTTAAAATTCTAGGTTGTATTTTCACGTTTATTCGCTTTCTTGCGTTCTTTTTGGATCCAAGTGTTTTGGTGGCGTATTCTTTCAGATTAGTGTTTGTTGTTTTCTTTTCATGATATCATATTATAGTGAAATTAGTATTATTATTTTGATACACACAAATTTACCGTTTCTTTTTCTTATAATTATTCTTGTTTTGATTGTAGATAGGTTTTTGCTACCAATAAACATTAGACTTTTGAAAATGTCGTATGTTTGTTTAGCAGGAGTCTTGCCAATGTTTAGTGGCTAGAATATGTACTAGAATGTAATTCGGAAAGGTATGTTTCATAGCTTTCAATTATGTTTTTAATTTATAAAAATTGGGTTTGTTTCATCAATAGTATTGTAAAAGCTTTTATTTATAAATATTGTTAAATAGTAGTATTTCTTTGGATATAGGGGCTATCTCTTGATCATGACTTTACAAAGTATTTTTATCTCTAGGTTACATATTTAATTAGTTAACTTGATTTTTATAAAAAAATTTACTGTATTTTTTGAGTTTTTTCTGCGCCAACAAATTAACTATTCTTCTCTTAAAAAAGCAAGTACGAAAAATAAAAAGATGAATTAGTAAATAATGATTCATCATTATATATATTAATGTTAAACCACATTTCGAATTTGCTTTCACAACCCCGCAAAATGTAAAGAAAACAATCTCCTCGTCTGCTTTTCATTCAATTTCATAAATAGAAAAAAGTGATGTGACACCTTTTATAGTCCAGAGTTCATACTTATGCATTTTTCTCATATTTTTGCCTTTTTATCCTTCACTGAGAACTCGGTTCAATTCTGTTTCTAATGACTCAAGTCAATCTTATTCATTATTTCAGAAGCAACCGTTTCCCTGTTTTAAAATCAAATGCCACACATATTTTACTATCAATTTATGTAAAGCCCAAAACTCTTCGTCTAAAATGTAATGAAGAAGATAAAGTGTAAGTATTTGGAATCTCATCCTATGTGTCTGGGTTTGCGCCTAACGGCAATGGTGTTTTCGGCACATCCTATAAGCAAGAATAGCCATTTATCTTAGTTCTCATGTTTTTGCCTTTTTTCTCAATTACTTCTATTAAATATATGTTCCTCTATCAAAAAGAATGATGTAATGGTGGTAATAATGGTGATCGACAATTAAGTACCACAAATATATTTGCAATATATTCTATGTTGTCCATTTTTTCTGTGTTGAATTGTTATGCGCAACAAGTTTGATTCAGGTTAATGATTCTTTAACTCAAGTTCCATTCCATTTTCAGCCTTAGTTGAAGTTGTAGTTATGTTACATAGAAAGCCAATTTTTTATGTCTGAAATTTTTGCTCTAAATTTTAATTATTTATAACATTAAATAGATTTCTTTGTATGTATCTCGAAATATCTTATGCAGTACTATAATAAAAGAGTCCTGAAAAGATGATAGAATCGTGAAAAGATGCTCGATTAGTAAAAATAAATATTTTTATACAAGTTATGACATTGATAATCAATGTTGTAAATTTACTATAGAATCGGGAATTGCGCACATACGCCCGCGCGAGCGCGGGCCTGTTCCCTAGTATATTATAGGATTTTTTTACAAAAAAGTACAAGTTTTAGAAGTTATTTACAATACATAGCAATATTTTAGCAAAATTACCCATTATAGAGGAAAGGAGAAGTTAATTACAAGCATAGCAATATTTTCCCATAACATACAAAACCTTTACATTCTTCATCCTATTTCCCCCACTATCACTTTTGCTCCTCATATTTTTCCTTATTTCACTTTTCCTCCCATCATTTCCCCAAATTTCACTTTTATTCCTCCCATTTCCCCCAATTTTACTTTTACTCATCCCATCCTCATTGCATCTCGTTGTATCTCACTATATCTCGATGTTTCTCAACTACCAACCACCTCGTATCTCGTCGTATCTTTCCATATCTCACTGTATCTGTATTGTTCTGCACCGTATCTAACTGTTTCTAGACTGTATCTAGCTGTTTCTAGACTATTTTAGCATTTGTTTCATCCCATTTGTGCGTTGTTTCTCACCTTTTCTAAAATATTTCACCTCTTTTCCATTGTTTCACATTATTTTTTATATTTTGTTTCAAACTTTTTCACTAGCTGTTTCAGACTGTTTCAGCGCTGTATCTCACTGTATCTGTATTAGTTTTGCTCCATATCAAACTGTATCTCACTGTATCTATACTGTTTTAGCATTGTTTAAGATTGTTTCAACATCGTTTCAGGTGGTTCTGCACCGTATCTAACTATTTCTAGAATGTATCTAGCTGTTTCTAGACTGTTTTGCATTTGTTTCATCCCGTTTGTGCGTTGTTTCTCATTGTTACTAAACTATTTCACAATTTTTTGCATTGTTTCACGTTATTTTTATATTTTATTTCAGACTTTTTCACTAGTGGTTACATACTGTTTCAGCGCTGTATCTGCACTATTTTGCTCCGTATCTAACTATTCTGCACCGTTTCAGGTTATGTTCAGCACTGTATCTAACTATTTCTGCACCGTTTCAGGTTGTGAATCTAATTATTTCTGCACCATTTCAGGTTGTGTTCAGCACTGTATCACGCTGTTTCTGCACTGTTTCAGGTTGTTTCAGCACTGTATCATACTGTTTCAGCGCTGTATCAGATTGTTTCAATAGCTGTTTCAAATTTGTCAACGATGTATCACACTGTTTCAACGACGTTTTTAATTGCTTTTGGGTTTATGTACACTAAAATATGTACATAAAGCTGATAAACTCCATTGAAATAAAGATCAGGAACTCATTCTCTAATTTTTCTATTTGAAAAAACAAAGAATTAATATTACAAAACTGCTCAAGAATGAAAGACTGAACAAGAAATCTATACACAAGAATCTGAAGTGTTATGTTATACCAATGCTTAAAAAATATTACTCGATATAATTAAAATGATATTTATAATTTACTCGAATACTAAATCTGAAATAGGAACTTTATTGAAAAAGGACGTTTAAATGTAACATCAAAAGATCAAATTACTCAAAAAAAAAAAAAAAAATAAAAATAAAAAGGGTAACTGACGCAGCAAAGCTTGGATAAAAAGTACCTAAAATTGGAACATGTCACTTATACGACTTTTCAGAAAGTACACATCACACAACTTAATCAGTTAAAGTTTTACTCACCTATAAGGCCTATATGTTAACTCAAAAATCATACAACTGCTAGTAGAAAAGGTAAGGGAAATGGCGGAGCCTTCGTCTGATTTCTCTTCCTGGCGAACAAAACACGGTGGGGGGATTGAAACACGGTGCCAGCGAAAGAATAGCAACAATTTTGAAAGGAAGAGCTGGGTGGTGGTGGGGGCGGGGGTGATAGCGACGTCGGGGTAGAGTTGTATGTTTGGATCTGAGAGAAGGGTATGGGGGTGGTGTAAGTAACATTCACAATTGAACGTTTCAGATTAGTGGTCCGTTTTGTTTTGGATTAATTCATGAACCTTCAGTTCACATTCATGAACTCATTTCCACTTTAAGTTCTAAAACAGTCCAATTAATATGATGCCCATTAATTAAACTTAAGAAGTGTTCTTGATGGAAGAACACTATAAAAGAGAAGCTATGTTGGGTCCCTAAGCATCAGAAACAACTCTTTCAGTACTACACCATCACAGTGAGTAAATCTGAGTGCTTAAAAGACTCACCGGAGGAGGAAATCCGACGTCGACGAAGCTCGAGCAACAATGGCTGGAGGTAACTCGATCTTTAATTTCCGCTGCGTATTTGCTCCTGATATGTAGTAAAATTGTAGAAATACTTACTGTTGGTATCATGAGCAATTGTTTATCTCTATCTTGTTGTCTTCGCTGATTGAAGGAGGGAGTTACAGATCTTAATAATTTGATATGTATTAAAACTTTTGACAAAAAGTTGATATTAGAAATCTTTAAGAAATCGATTGTGTAGATTTTCTGAGTTTCTGGATTGTTGTCTTGGTGCCTAAATCATAAAATCTATTTGAGTCTGGAAGAGCTTTGAAATAGGGTGTCGAAAGGTTGAAGACAACCTTTTGGAAGTCTTTAATATTATGACAATAAATTAGTTATTATTATACTATTAAAATGAGAGACTTTAATTTCGGACACTCATCACGAGCGGGCCTACACATAACTTCCATAATAAAAAAAAATTTAAAATATAATGGTTTGGCATTTATGGGCTAGCTGTCATCATCTTAATTGGAAGAACTTTTACTAAGTAACAGCCTGCCAATTACCACAAGATCTTGGACATATTTATGGAAGATGTTTATATGTTAACATGTGATTGAATATTCTGCTATCATTTTCATACGGATAACATTTAGCACATAAAAGATTATTTTATTGCATAATGTAATTCACAATATTTTGAGAGTTAATGTCTGGTGATTCATATAATTTTATTTAGTTGAGATATAGCCACAACTACCTTGATTAAATAAAAGTATATATTATGTTTAGGATCACATAAGGAAATTATAGACATTTATTAAGTATCAAATAGTTTTTGAGACTAACGTCTACATGATCCATAATTTTATTTGATTAGAGATTAGTCACAACGTCTTTTATCAAATAAAATTTAAAGTCAAGGATAACACGAGAAAATTCAGACGTTTAGATTGTGATTAGTTATGCAATATAATAACTTACGAATCTTTATTATAGTCTTTGCATAATTAATTAGGATAAAATATTAAATTCATTTTCATAATTACCCACAGGAATTATGAATTAGAATTTGATAGTTTTATTATAAAAATAGAATATCATTCTAGTAACACATTGATAATTCTATTATAAAGGATGAGTCTAATTGAATTAAAGATTCAGCCCACAGGCAATTTTTATGTCAGTAGATTCACTATTTTATATGATTTGTATTGGGTGAATCATAATTTGTGCCTCAAATTTATTGTTAAGCGTGTAATATTTTGTGCAGTTATACAACCTACGAATTTCTCTGATGTCTGTGATGTTCTCGAACTGAACGGTGAGAATTATAAGATTTGGAAGGAGAGAATTCTTCTTCACTTAGGGTGCATGGACATTGATTATGCTATAAGGAAAGACGAAACTCCAGCGCAAATTGCTCTTCATGAACAGTGGGAGCGGTCTAACCGCTTGAGTGTCATGTTCATCAAGACCAAAATCGCTGCTGGTATTCGTGGTTCTGTCGAACAGTATAATGATGTCAAGGCATTACTGAAGGCTATTGATGAACAGTATGCTACTTCAGATAAAGCACTTGCTAGCACCTTAATTATGAAATTCTCGTCAATGAAGCTCACCAGTGTGAAAGGTGTGCGTGAGCACATCATGAAAATGCGAGACTTAGCGGCTCAATTAAAGACACTTGAGGTTGAAATGTCCGATACTTTCCTTGTGCACTTTCTATTGAACTCTCTTCTACAACAATATGGTCCCTTTAAGATCTCTTATAACACACATAAGGAAAAATGGTCTACTAATGAACTTCTGACCATGTGTGTTCAAGAGGAGGGCCGACTGCTGATGGAAACAAGTGAAAGTGCATTCACAGTCTCATGAAAAGAAGACATATCAAGCGAAAAAGAAGGGGAAAGGAAAGATACCCCTTGAAACTGACATCAAGAAAGAATCCACGTGTTTCTTCTGCAGAAAGAATGGGCATATAAAGAAGGATTGTGTCAAGTTTCAGAAATGGCTTGAGAAGAAAGGTAATCCAATCTCTCTTGTAACTTATGAAGCTAATATGACTGATGTTAATCATAACACATGGTGGATTGATTTTGGTTCTACAATCCATATTACGAATTCCTTGCAGGGATTAAGAAACCTGCGGAAGCCAGTGGGAGCTGAGCGAAGCATCTATTCAGGAAACAAGATGCAGTCGCATGTAGAGGCCATTGGGACATGCGATTTGGTGCTTAGTAGTGATTTCATTTTGAAGTTAGAAAAGACTTTTTATATCCCTAGTTTTTCTAGAAATTTAATTTCAGTTTCCAGACTTGTACCTTTAGGTTATTCTTTCAACTTTTCAGAAAATAAATTTAATTTATTTCATAAATCAAAGGTTGTTGGAAATGGTACATTATCTGATGGTCTTTTTTCTCTTAAATTACAAAATAATGCCACTTATAATGTTATGCATGTTCAAGCTGGTACAAAATGATGTGTTATGAATGAAGAATCCTCTATTTTGTGGCACCGGAGATTAGGACATATCTCTATAGATAGAATAAAGAGATTAGTAAATGACGGAGTACTTAGTGCTTTGGATTTTACTGATTTCAGCACTTGTGTGGACTGCATAAAAGGCAAGCAGACCAACAAATCAAAGAAAGGTGTCAAGAAGATTTCAAGCATATTGGAAATCATACATTCAGATATATGTTGTCCTGACATGGACGCATATGGGTAGAAATACTTTATCACCTTTATAGATGATTACTCACGATATATGTATCTCTATGTGCTTCATAATAAGAACGAGGCATTAGAAGCCTTTAAGGTTTTCAAGGCTGAAGTAGAGAAACAATGTGGAAAGCAAATTAAGATTGTGAGAACGGATAGAGGTGGTGAGTACTATGGTAGATATACCGAGGGTGGACAAGCACAAGGTCCATTTGCGAAGTTTCTTCAAGAAAATGGGATAGTTGTCCAATATACTATGCCTGGTTCTCCGGACCAAAATGGCGTAGCAGAAAGAAGAAACCGAACTTTATTGGACATGGTGCGTAGTATGCTAAGCAGCTTTAAGTTGCCTAAGTCCTTGTGGATTGAAGCTCTTAAAACGGCAGCGTATATATTAAATCGGGTTCCAACCAAGGCTGTCTCAAAGACACCTTTTGAGTTATTCAAAGGCTGGAAACCGAGTTTGCAACATATACGCATATGGGGATGCCCGTCTGAGGTTAGAGTCTATAATGCACAAGAAAAGAAGCTGGATCCAAGGACCATTAGTGGGTATTTCATTGGATATGCCGAAAGGTCTAAAGGATACAGATTCTATTGTCCATCTCATAGCACCAGAATTGTGGAATCAAGAAATGCGAAATTTCTTGAGAATGACTTGATTAGTGGGAGCGATCATGCTCAAAATTCAATATCTTTAAAAGATCAACCTTCTACTTCAAGTGAAAATCCACAAGCTGCTGAAAATATTCCAGTAGATCAAGTTGTTCAAGAAATTCCAAAAGCAATTGAACAACCAGTTGAACAACATGATTCTCAGAAAAATGTTGATACAACATTAAGGAAATCTACTAGAGAAAAGAAATCGGCAATATCTGATGACTTTGTTGTGTATCTACAAGAATCTGACATTGGAGCCGAAAATGATCCCGAGTCTTTTTCACAAGCCATGAATTGCGAAGAGTCTGAATTATGGTACAATGCCACGAAAGATTCCTTACGCGTCATGATGGCATTAGTAGCCCATTTTGACTTAGAATTGCAACAAATGGACGTGAAAACTGCATTTCTTAATGGTGATCTAGAGGAACAGGTTTACATGAAACAACCTGAAGGATTCTCCTCTAATAATGGTAAGCACTTGGTATGCAAACTAAAAAAATCTATATATGGATTAAAACAAGCCTCTCGCCAGTGATATTTAAAATTTCATGATGTTATCTCTTCGTTTGGTTTTGTTGAGAACATTATTGATCAATGTATATACCACAAGGTTAGTGGGAGTAAAATTTATTTCTTAATTCTATATGTAGATGATATATTACTTGCAGCCAATGATAAGGGATTACTATATGAGGTGAAACAATTTTTGTCTAAAAATTTTGATATGAAAGATATGGGTGATGCATCTTATGTCATTGGAATAAAGATTCATCGAGATAGACATCGAGGTATTTTGGGTTTATCTCAAGAAACCTATATCAACAAAATTTTAGAGAGGTTTCATATGAAAGATTGTTCACCAAGTGTAGCTCCCATAGTGAAGGGTGACAAGTTCAGTCTGAACCGGTGCCCGAAGAACAACTTTGAGCGGGAACAAATGAAAAATATTCCATATGCTTCTGTTGTTGGAAGCTTGATGTATGCTCAGGTTTGTACAAGACCTGACATTGCATTTGTCGTTGGAATGTTAGGAAGATATCAGATTAATCCAGGTATTGACCACTGGAGAGCTGCAAAGAAAGTCCTAAGATATCTTCAAGGGACAAAAGACTACATGCTTATGTATACACGATCAGACAGATTGGAAGTGATTGGCTACTCTGATTCGGACTATGCCGGATGCGTTGATTCACTCAAATCAACATCAGGATATATTTTTATGTTGGCCGGTGGAGCTATATCTTGGAGAAGTTCCAAGCAGGGCTTGACTGCTACTTCCACTATGGAAGCTGAGTTCGTTTCCTGTTTTGAGGCTGCCGAACATGGTGGATGGTTGAAGAGTTTCATTTCTGGGCTTAGAATTGTTGATTCTATTTTTAGGCCATTGAGGATATATTGCGATAATTCATCCGCTGTTTTGCTGGCTAATAATACCAGAACTGGTAATAAGCACATCGACATTAAGTATCTAGCCTTGCAAGAACGTGTTAGAGATAAGAAAGTGGCCGTTGAACAAATTGGCACTGATTTGATGTTAGCTGATCCTTTAACTAAAGGCATGCCACCATATAAATTTAAGGATCATGTCGGTAATATGGAACTTGTTCCATTATGTAAACTTTCGTTATAGTAACGATTGTTTTTGAAACTCTATTTAATGTTATATTTCTCAGATCTATTATTGTGCACACATTCTGTAACTTTGAGAAATATCTATTCAGTATGGACCTAGAATAAACATTGGGTTTGTTCATTAAGAAATATGGGCTGAAGTTAAGAAGCATAATACATTGTGATACATGGAAGATACTACTCACCTAAGAGGAACTATTGCTATGATTCATGTATTATGATTCTCTTTAAAGTATAAATACTATGAGGACATTCAATAAACGGACCAAGTGGGAGAATGTAAGTAACGTTCACAATTGAACCTTTCAGATTAGTGGTCCGTTTTGTTTTGGATTAATTCATGAACCTTCAGTTCACATTCATGAACTCATTTCCACTTTAAGTTTTAAAACAGTCCAATTAATATGATGCCCATTAATTAAACTTAAGAAGTGTTCTTGAATGGAAGAACACTATAAAAGAGAAGCTATATTGGGTCCCTAAGCATCAGAAACAACTCTTTCAGTACTACACCATCACAGTGAGTAAATCTGAGTGCTTAGAAGACTCACCGGAGGAGGAAATCCGACGTCGACGAAACTCGAGCAACAATGGCTGGAGGCAACTCGATCTTTAATTTCCGCTGCGTATTTGCTCTTGATATGTAGTAAAATTGTAGAAATACGTACAGGTGGTGGCTGGTTTGTTTGAGGAAAGTGTTTTAGGATTTTTAAGAGAGTGGGATGTAAGTGTAATTATCAAAAATAAATGTCTTGATTATTGTAAAATTGTATTAGGCAAAATAATGTTATGTGTTGTAATTTGATAAATATTGCTATCTTTTTATAATATAGGGGTGTAGATTTGTATATATGTATAAAAAATCCTATATTATATAAAGCAAAGCCTCAAGAGGTGTGATGTGGCACATCTCATAGGCATAGATTCACATTTATCTTTTTTATCCTTTTTTTTTTGTCTTTTTCTTCATTTCCCCATCTATGTGCTATGTTAAACAAAACCAAAAATAACTCATTCAACTCTCTTGATGACATTGAATGTAATTTATGTTACAAAAATCTCTCTCTCTAATCTAAATTTCAGAAGATACACGATTACTTCTTTTGTAATTATTACCATTAAATTCCTCTCATTAAAAATGAAGGTTGTAAAACAATTTGTCTTCCCTGCGTTAATGTTACTTCTTTTCTTTTCAAAAATGAATGATTTCAACGCATGAAAACAAATGACTTTTAATATTCTCATTTATTTCATTTTCTCTTCATTATTTCAGTATTTATGGAGTACTACAATTTTATTGTGGTGTCATCACAACTGCAGCTTTAAGAATGACTGAGGCATTTTAGATTCACCAAAGATGATATGGTATTTCAAATACTGACGGTGATAGAAGGAACATTCTATCGATTCGTAAGTTGCACTAAATAAAATTTTGTTATTGTGCCGCTGCTTTTTTTCTAAAAATTTCGCGGGGAAGCCACTTTGGTACGCGCTCTTTTATGCGTAGTCTTCGTTCGCAAATTCGCTGAGAATTAGCCATTAGTCGCATTTTTAAAAATAATAGTGCAACGACGTCGTTTTATGCCTTTTGAAAATTCCGCTTTTACTCTTTCTTATTTTTAACTTATTCAGGGGTTTTATTTTTCTCTTTGTTACTGTGACTTTTGAGTTCTATCAAAATACACGAACTCTCTTTCGAAATACACCAATTTCTTATTTTTGAGATTTTTGAAGTTTTTTGTTTGGGTAAAAACTTTGTTTTGCTGTTTCATCTATTAAGGTAACTGTGTTTACTTCGCATTGTTATTTTTTTATTTTTGTACGGGTTATTGGGTCATTAGGTTATGATTTTATTTCGAAAAATATTTAGATTTTCCATTGAAGTACAGTATAGGCTTTTGATTCCTTTGTAAATGGTTGGGTTTTTTTAAGGGCAACGCTTTTTTTGTGAAACCCTTTGCCCCAGAACTATATACTGTGACCTTGTAGGAGGGATAGACTGTTGTCCCATGATAAAAAATTGGGACTGTGTGTTTTAACAGGTACTTGTCCATTGTAAATGGTGGGTTATTTTTAAAGGTCAACGGTTTTTTTTGTGAAAGCCTTTGCCCCAGACTATATACTGTGACTTTTGTAGGGGATAGACTGTTGCCCCATGATAAACTCTTTATTTAACAAGTTGTGTCCCAGTTCTAAAATATGGGACTTTGTATAATAAAGCATTATAGTCCCCCAGCACAAATGTTGTGACTCTGCACACGAAGTACTCGTGCCCCCAGCACCAATGTCTGGGAAGTCAGTCTGTGGATGGGACCAACAAGCTTTTTGTGTGCCCCATAATAAATACTGGGACTCTTTGTTTAACAAGTGCTTGTGTCCCAGTTCTAAATCATGGGACTTTGTATAACAAAGCATTATAGGCCCCTAGCACAAATACTGTGACTCTGCACATGAAGTACTTGTGCTCCCAGCACCAATGGCTAGGGGAAGTCAGTTAGGGGAGGGGCCAACAAGCTTTTTGTGTGCCCCATAATAAATACTGGGACTCTTTGTTTAACAAGTGCTTGTGTCCCCGTTCTAAATCATGGGACATTGTATAACAAAGCATTATAGGGCCCCAGCATAAATATTGTGACTTTTCACACGAAGTACTCGTGCACCCAGCCAGTCAGTCTGGGGAGGGGTGGACCAACAAGTTGTCCCCCAGCACAAATACTGTGACTCTGCACACGAAGTACTCGTGCCCCCAGCACCAATGGCTGGGGGAAGTCAGTTCTGGGAGGGGCCAACAAGCTTTTTGTGTGCCCCATAATAAATACTGGGACTCTTTGCTTAACAAGTGCTTGTGTCCCAGTTCTAAATTATGGGACTTTGTATAACAAAGAATTATAGGGCCCCAGCACAAATACTGTGACTTTAAACACGAAGTACTCGTGCCCCCAGCACCAATGGCTGGGGGAAGTCAGTCTGGGGAGGGGTGGACCAACAATCTGTCCCCCAGCACAAATACTGTGACTTGTGCCCCCAGCACCAATGTCTGTGGGTTTTTTAGGTGCAAGCATATAGGTTTTATTTTAATACATGTGCTAATGTTACAGCTATGGAGATTATACCAAATGATGAGGGTACAGATAATTTGCCAAACGACGATGGTATATTGGTTCCATTTGCGCAGTGAAAAAATCGTGATTGCCAATAGAAAGGTGACACAGAGTATCTTGGATTACTTGAAGGGTTATTGTCTGCTGATCACCTGGAGAAACTGAAGCAAGGGCCATTCGGCAAGTTTATGCTTTTGGAAGATGCTAAATATTCTGGGAGGCTTATAAATTATTTTCTGTAGTCTCAAATAGTTTCTTCAGACAACACTAAGCTTAGCTTCAAAGTTTTTGGTGATATAGTAGATGTCACAGCTGATGATTTTCATGTAGTTAGTGGTCTTAATATTTCCAGTATTGTAGATATAAGTATTTTTAAGCTTTCAAAGAGTAGATTAAAGGAGAAGTATTTCAGGAATCCTGAAGATGATGTTAATAAAAAGGACAGCAAGTGGACTTTAAAGTTATATGACTTGCTTGATTTGATTGAACATCATTCCAGTTATGTGAGAGTGACTCCAAAGAACAAGGGTAATGTGAATAGAGTATCAGCTGCACGATTGGATGTTCCATTAGAGCAAGATGATGCTGTTAAACTAGTTGAGGTATATTTGCTTAATTCTGTTTTATTGAGCCGGCCATTACCTAGAGTAGTGGATGATCAACATATGATTATTATTGATGATGAAGAGGTGCATAGATGTTATCAGTGGGGTACTGAGATATATCGTCAAATGGTACACCATTTGCAGTCAATCATAAAGCCAAGTTCTTCTACTTATTTGTTTCCTGGTATGCCCTTCCTATTCTGTTGCTGGGTGGCAGAGGTGTTCCCTGTGTTCAGGCAGTATTTTACTGTTCGTCCTTGGATCAAACCTCTGATGCTTCGTTACACATGTACTGTTACCCCACATTACAATGTCTTGTGTGATGAGTACTTTCATAATGAGCAGGTGAGTTTTACTAGTAGTTGCTTTTGTTTGTTATTTCTTTTTTTACTTTTTGTTGGTTTTGAAATGTATTTTTTAATAGTTTTGGGAGGATGCCTCAGTGAGACCAATAAGGCATAAATATAAACGTGCTTCAACTTCAAAGTCACCCTCAAAGTCATCTTGAAAGACTAGTTCAACAGCAGAATCTATTGACATGAATGAAGTTGTAAAGGTGGAATTCTTTGTGGGTTTTGTCTTTTGATTTCTTTTTCTTATGTGGTTTTAATCTTTTTTCTTTTATCAGAGGTTGACAGCTAATCTCAAAGTAAACTTACCTACTGAGACCAAGATTCAACATATGATCAATTCCTCAGAAATTAGTGTGAAGAAAGATCTTGCTGACATGGAGAAGAGGATTACAGATCAGTTGAATGCAAAGTTTGATTCATTACTGCTTCTTGTTGCAAAATCAAAGACAAGTGATCTTGGAGAAAACTGTGGTGTTTCTGTAAGTAAATCAGACACCAGAAGTAGAAATAAGAAGAGCCATTTTATTGATGATTTGAATTATTCAGATGGTCGGGATAGTTTTTTCAAAGAACCATATAATCGTTCCGAGCTTGTTGGTAGTGTACAAAGTGATCATGGTATTCCAGCTGCTTTAATAGAGAAAAGCGATCAAATGATTGTGGATGTTTTAAAGGATTATAAAGTTGATACCTGTGACACCATTGATGAAGCAAAAGGTACAGATGGTTTAGAAAAGGTGCCATCAAATTCAGACCATCATCAACAAAGTCATGGTAATCAAATAGGGTATTCTATATAGTGATAATCTAAGTAAAAGAGAATTTGTTGTTTAATGTAATGATTTTTTTTATTGTATATGTAGATAAACAGAATCCTTCATCTGATTTATTGCACAAGTGTCCATCTAAAGATGATGATGTATCTTTGAATCCAACAGATGTTCAGCTTCGTTATGAAAAAATTTATTCCACACTTAATGGTAAGAAGAAAAAAACTTGTTGGTACTGGGACTCTTTTTTTAACAAGTACTTGTGTCCCAGTTCTAAATTATGGGACTTTGTATTACAAAGCACTATAGCCCCCCAGCACAAATACTGTGACTTTTCATATGAAGTACTTGTGCCCCAGCACCAGTGTCTGGGAAGTCTATAGTAATGGATATCTATTTTTAATGTGTGTATTTTGGTACTTCTTTTTTCTATAGAGAAATGTAATGTATTGTGCTTATTTATTTTTACAGAAGGTAATAATGGCGAATCTGGGAAAAGTGTTATGGTTGAAGAACAAATTAAGGAATTAAAGCAGCTTGTTGAATCTGGTATTTGGACACCAGTAGGTATGTAAAAGTAATTTTTATATAATAATTAGTGTTCCTATTTTTGTTGTTTAAAATGTGTAACAAATTATCTTATTTTAAAGTCTCTCAAGAAGGTTCTCAACCAATTAAGCTTGCTGATAACCAAATTTTTTTGACTCTTGGTACGTGAAAATATCTTGTATATTTTGCATGGTCCACACTCCAGCATAAAATACCTCGTAGGTTGTTCAATGAATAGCGTGTGTTGTGCCATTTATTAAATACTGCGACTCATTTTGTCTATGCATATGTAATGTATTGTTGTTGTCTATTTTTTACAGAAGCAACAAATGTTAAAGCTAATAATGAAGACGTTGTAAATCAACGCAGTCACTGTGCTGAGGTTCGACTTGAAGTTGAGACTGTCAGTGAGCTTTGCATAGCTGGTCTTGTTTTTACACAAGTAGGTATGTAATCGTCTTTTTTATAGTTATTTTGTGTTTTTTATTGTTGGCAAATGTGTGATATATTATCTTTATTTATAAAGGTTCTCAAGAAGGTTCCCAAGAAGGTTCTAAAGAAGGTCTCAAAGAAGGTGTTGTGCATTCGCCTGCCAAAAAGGGTTTGAAAGCATTTTCCAGCAAGAAAAGGATGAAACGTGATAATGATGCTTCTCCTGAAATTACATCTCCCCTCAAACCTAAAATTGTTGAAAATTTGGTTGAGGCAAGCAAAAGCATCATGAATATTGGTCGCATAGAAACACCTTCATTTTTACTTGGCTACTCACAGCCATCTCAAGAGACTGCAGCAGTGATCGATAGTGTCAGGCCAGATTCTATGGATATCGATCGCTCAGAAAGTAAGGGTGGTACAGAATTGGCATTAATAGAGAAAGATAATTCAAAACTTACGACACTTGCTGATGCATCTGTTGTAGTACAGGAGCAAGAGTCTGCTTTGGATTCAGCCATGAAAATACCTGAACAGTTAATTTTTGCGGAGTAATGGAAGCTTGCTGGAACAGATGTCTGTGCAAGGAATATTGCAGATGTGTGTTCATCTAAACAACAGTCGGCTATACAGTGTTCAGTAAAAAAAGAGGAAGTTATGGATTTTGCTGTTTTGCCAGACAAACCATCAAATGATCCAGAAGGAGGAGAGCTGTTAGGCAGGGGACATAGGGTTCGTAAGATTAGCCGCCACTTATTATTTCCATTCAGGCCTTTTGAGCCAAAGGAAAAGTGTGATTGGAAGCCTTTTTATAAGCGTGTATGCCCTTTTCATACTGTCAATGCCACGTCTAATTGTTTGGCAATTTTTGATCAATGTTTGAAGAAAGGCTTGAAAGTGACTGATCAAAACAGCTACTCTAAAGTGTAAGTTATTTTATTTTATTTTTTTTAGTTTTTGTGTATTTTAAGTTACAGGGTGTTGTAGATTGTATTAGTAAATTTGTATTGTTTATGTTGTTTGTGTTTAACTTTTTCAGGGGTGATGATCTTTATGATGACAAAATTGCAGACATCAATTCACAGAAAAAATTAAATTATATATTGTTTCAGTGAAGAGCAAAATGTGGTTTAGAGAGATTGCAGATAGAAGATATTCACTTACCAATGAGGTTTTCTACAGCTTTTTTTGTTGTTGGTTCTGTATATATATATATATATATATATATATATATATATATATATATATTTGTGTTTTATGATTTTTTCTATCATGCAGCATGTTGATGTTATACTGTACTATCTGAGGTAGAAGCATGTATATCATTTCACAAACTACTCAGCGTTGTTCACAACGACAGACTTGAATTTTGATTTTTTTGTAGAGTCGTTCTTTTCGAAGGTTGAATCCTATTTTGAAAATATGGGAAAGGAAGAGAAGACCAGGAGAATAAAAGAGAAGAAGGATAGAATGGAAAAAGAGTGGAAGAATAATGCAGATTTTGAACAAATGAAGGCGAAGAAGAAAGGAGGAAAAAGGACTCGTGCTCAACAAAAGAAAAATGAATATAAACCTCCAGCAGAAGTTGTTTTTGGAATTCATGACTTGATATTGGAGGATTTAGAGAGGAATGAGTTAGATTTTGACCTAGCACAGTTTGAAGGAACTACGCAGAATAACCTCAATGAGTGTGTGAATGGGTCTACTAATCAATGTTGCATAGCATGGACTCAAGTCGAAAAAGTGTTTATACCGATTAGGAAGACTTCAGTTGATCCTAATGATTACATGTCTTGCACTCATTATTGGTTGGGAGTTTATTCTATAAAAGATCATAGAATAGATGTCTATGATTCGATTTTTGATGGGGATGAACATTTTGTGAAGATCAAGATGGCAATGTATGCAATTGCTATACCTCAGCTACTAAAAGAGATGAAGTTTCATACTAAATATCCTAATTTTGGTACGACGTACAAGAAACTTGTTATTGTTTATCAAAGAGCACCAAAACAATTAGGAGACACAGACTGTGGTCTCTTTGTAACAAGGTTTACAGACCTACTCATGCTCGGACAGGATTTGTTTAAATATGAATAGGGAGTAGAAGCTATTAGCATTTACAGGAGAATGGTTGCTGCTAATCTACTGACACATGGAAGATCAAAGAGAGATGAAGGCTATGAAACTCCACCAGAGAATTTGAATGATGATTATGGAGAGCATGATGAGAAACTAGCTTGTGGACATGGAAGGCTGCCACTTCTTTGAATCTTTATTTATTCTTTTTGAATTTTACAAATTGTTATGTTTTTATAAACAATGCAATGTACACATTTTTTGAAGTATGTATACTATATATATGTTGTTTGTTTGTTATTATTTATTAGCTTTTGAAGTATATAAATAGGGATGCTAATACTTTAATTCTAGGTAAACAGTCCCAGTATCTATACACTGTGAGTTCACACATGAAGCACTTGTACCCCCCAGCCCAAAATACTGTGAGTTTACTTATGAAGTACCAGCGCCCCCAGTTAACATACTGGTATAATTACTTAGTATAATTATTTCACCAAAATAATTAGGGGTCTGCAGTTATGAGTTGGTTACTAGTATTCCTATTTTTTAGGGGTGCAGTTGTGGGGCATGCCTATCTGTGTATAAATACAGTCTTTGAACATAGAATCATCACTCAAATTTGTCCCAAATTTTTTACTTGCTTGTGCAGTCTTTTAGAAAAAAAAATGTCTCTCCCACAGGGAAATGGGCATGTAGTTGAGAATGGACATGCACTTCAAAATGGGCATGTAGTTGAGAATGGACATGCACTTCAAAATGTGCATTCTACAGAGCAAATAGGGCGTGATTTATATTGGGAGATTGCAGGGTTGCAGCGAGACATTGAGTAGTTGACTCGTACTGTAGATCACCTCTGATTATTAATTATTCGGCAAAATCAGAGGATTGAAAGGAATGAGCGACAAATGACAAGGATGATGAGGGCAATCAGACAAATCCCAAACTATAATGAAGTACATACTCCACCAGGGTCACCAGAGAACTAATTTTTACTATTTTTGTTATATTTTTTAATAAACTTATGTTGTATAGAAGAAATTGTGGGACTTTGAGGACACTTCTTTTGTGTTTTTAGAAGTATCATTTTTTCTGTAATTTTTATGTTAATGTTAATTAAAATGCCTGTAAGTTTGCGTTTGTTTTGTGTGAAAAATGTTATCTAATATGCTTTGGATAGCAGTCAAGGCAAATGGGATGCCCAGATGTTTTTGCTCTGGCTAATAGTTTAAGGCAGATGGACCCCCCTCCCCCCCAGATGTTTATGCTGGGACTAGTAGTTTAAGGCACACGGGGGCCCCAGATATTTTTACTGTGGCTAGTAAAATAAGGCACATGGATCCCCCCCAGATGTTTATGCTGGGGCTAGTAGTTTAAGGCACACAGATGCCCCAGATGTTTTTGCTGTGGGTAGTAAATTAAGGTACATGGACATTTGAGTTTTTTTTTTCTAATGCTCTTTATAATGAAGTCTTAGTTTTGTATCTTGGCCCCAGTTCTCCATCGTAAAGGAAAAGAACAAGCAATGTGCAGCTTTTATATAAAGAAGGAAGAATCTTTACTATCATCCAAAAGCAGAAGGACAATACAGTATAATAGAGATCATTTCTTGTATAATTATTTTAATATAAATAGACCACTTTGTTACTGAATAGAACACGCAAATATTTTTATATTTTTAAGATGGGAACAGTCGTTGAAACAGTGTTGAATGAATCTGATGCTGAATTAGATCAGTTTGTAAGTTAATCATACCATTTTTTTTTAAAGTGTTATTTTTTGTTTGTCTTCTTATGCTTCGCAGACTTCACCCCAGTCTTTTACACTGGGATGTTATGGTAAATATAGAAGCTGACCCCAGCTTTTTTTAAGTCTGGGTGAATAAAAATACAGAAATACCAGCATTTAATTGTCTCCCTAGCATTGGGATTCGAAAAGTCTGGACTTTATTATTTTTGGAAACTAGAAGGAAATAGGGAAGACCATACAAAACCTACCATCTTTTACTACATTTTTATTCTGATATTTTAATCTATTGTTTGACCATAACAGCTGGACAAAAGTTAATATTAGAGAACAGTAACTGCTATCTTATAAATAAGCTATCCCCAGCATATTAGAGAACATTTTTCACAAATATTTGTTAGTGAAGGAACGCCTCAAATATTTTTTGTATTTTTAAGATGGGAACAGTCGTCGAAGCAGTGTTAAGTAAATTGGATGTTAAATTAGATCAGTTTGTAAGTTAATCATAGCATTTTTTTAAAGTGTTATTTTTGTTTGTTGTTATTATAAAATATTGCCTTTCTTCTTTTGTTTTGTTTTGTAGATTTTGCCAGTATGGTTGGCAATTATGCTTCCCAGACGTGATGTGCCAGCCACTCTTATTTGTCGTGGTAGTCATTTCCAGATGAACTACCTAAAAGTGAGAAGACAGAGAAAGCTTTGTAATGGATGGAGGGAGTTTGTTCGTAGTAACAATCTTGGAGTAGGAAGTACGCTATATTTTAGGGTTCTAGAATCCTTAGATCGTGTGGTTTTAAATGTTAGTATTTGGCAGCCTGAACTAGAAACTTTAAGTTCAAGTTCTAGTTCTAGTTCTAGTTCTGGCTCTACTGTTGAAGATGCCTGAATAAGATAGCATATTTGTGTGTTTTAGTTCAATGTCTATTGAATTTTTTACTTTATTTATGTGTCTGTTTACAGTTTTTGGTAAACAATATCTGAGTTTTTGGTGCAGTTATGTATGTGTAATGTAACTGTTGTTTTTTGAATTATGATTGTTCAGTAAACAACATCACAACTCTTATGTAATGGTGCTTTTTCTATTATAAGTTGCAACTGTTATTAAATTATGAAATTTGTTCAATAAATACATATCAACTTATAGTTGTTTCTTATCATCTTATTATTACAATTATCTATATTTAGATTATTATACTTCAAGTACAACAATGTCTCAAAGTAGTGTCAATCAACCAATACCGTCACCGGCACAGTCAGGGCCACTACCACCACTACCACCACCACCCCCACCACCACCAGGATTTCCAAATAATCTAAATTGGGATGTTGCAGTCCTGCAGGATCAGATGCAGGACCACATTAATGTAATACAGCAAATGCAAAATGATATTTGTGTTATGCGTCACGTGCAAAGGCGACAAGTGGGAATGATCTGCCACGCTATTGAAGCTATAACAGCACATCTTAATTTTAACCTTGCACCAGGATCGCCATAATGGAGTTTATGTGAAGTTTCTATGTTGTCATTTTTAATTATTAGTCTATAATTTCCAATTAGTTTACAGTTATTAGTATAGGACCCAAATTAAAATGCTGTAATTTTCAACTGCATAACAATATAGCTCCAGCAAAAGTACTGGGGATTAATGTATGTGATAGCAGTTTTTTATATATGAATAAATATTATTAAATTTTGTGATTCTAGGATTAATTTACAATTATTTGTATAGGATCCACAGATCAAAATGCTGTTATTTTTCAACTGCATAACACGATGGTCCAGCACAAGTACTGGGATTAGTTTACAATTATGAGTATAGTACCCCAGATCAAAATGCTGTTATTTTCAGCTTCATAACACTATGGCTCCAGCACAAGCACTGGGGGACTAATGTATGTGATAGCAGTTTTTTATATATGAATAAATATTATTAAATTTTGTGATAGTAATTTAAGTTACACAATCTTTGTTGCAATTGATAACGTACAGAAACTGTAAAGACCATAGAAAATATAACTTCTTTGACTACATTTAATGTATTTTTGAAAAAATACATATCCCCTTAGCAGTTACTGACTTTTTGACTATAAATAACCCTTTGCAGTTAAAGCAAACTACAAAGTTTTTTGAGACTTCATCTCCTCTTATAAACTACATAGTTTTTTTGAGAAAAGATGATATGGCAGATGACGACACTCGTGTGGAGGAACTAGGCAGGTTCGACAAGAAAATCACATCAGCTTACTTTGATAGAGATGATTTTGTATGTTAAAAGAAATGACCAAAGTATTTTTTATATTTTTCATTTATTTTTTCAGTGTTTTGTGATTTTTTTATTAACTGTGAAATATTATTCTTTTTAGATCTTCCCAAAAAGTTGGAAGCGGAGACTGCCAAATAAAAATGGAATGGCATGCATAATGTGTGAAGATGATGATAATGTATATGAGATGAACTTCAAAGTTGGGAAACACGCAAGGTTGTGTAATGGATGGAAGGATATGATTATTAAAAAAGGCTTCGGGATGAGTAATATACTTCGTTTTGATCACCTATGGCACGAGATGATCAACGGTATTCCATCTGTTGTTTTTGAAGTTTCTGTCATAAACCATCAGGATGGTGAGGGAGATGGTGATGATGATGAAAGCAGTGATGATGATGATGATGATGATGATGGAGCATCAACACAGAATCCAATTGTAATTGAATAATTTCTAGTAGTTTTAATATGTACTGTCTATGAGTACTCTATATATTTTGTGTTCTAATTAAAACTACTGTGTTTATGTAATATTTCTTATCTAATTGTGTTTTATATATTTGCATCTCTCATCAAGTAATTGTAATGCTTGATAAATAACTGAAATAGAAAACAAAAATTCAATCCTATTACAAGTACTGGAAGATCATATTCCATGTGGGTAGAAGTTCTGTGCACGAGGATTGAAGTTCTAGCCACATTACAAGTACTGGATTAGTTTACAATTATGAGTATAGGACCCAGATCAAAAATGCTGTTATTTTCAAATGCATAACACTATGGCTCCAGTAGAAGTACTGGGGACTAATGTATTTTTGATAGCAGTTTTTTATATATGAATAAATATTATTAAATTTTTGTTATTATGAAAATGTTGCTCATATAACAATTACTGGGGTAAAATACATATTACAAGTACTGGGATTACTTTACAATTATTAGTATAGGACCCCCAGATCAAAATGCTGTTATTTTCAACTGCATAACACCATTGCTCCAGCACAAGTATTGGGATTAGTTTACAAATATGAGTATAAGACCCCAGATCAAAATGCTGTTGTTTTTCAGCTGCATAACACCATGGCCCCAGCACAAGTACTGGGACTAATGTATGTGATAGCAGTTTTTTATATATGAATAAATATTATTAATTTTTGTAATTATGAAAATGTTGCTCATATTCAAACTACAGACTTTTGAAATTTATAAAACAGAATCTGTTGTGGATTTTAAATATTGTAAAAGTGTTCTTATAGTAATTTAAGTTACAGAATCTTCTAAGATTTTTTATTGACTTGACTTGTCATGTAAAACGATAAAAGAATCTATCTACTTTTCTTCATGTATTGTCAATAATATAACAATGTGAATTAAGTATGGTAGAGAGTTTCCAGGTCATTATGCTGGGGGTACTTCTAAAATAAGTAACAAGTCCCAGGATTTTACAGCAACAAAGTTACTCGACACAAATGCTGTGGATTTGCAAAGTTAAAGTAGGGAATATTTTGTGGATTTCAATATATTTTGGAACAGAGGTCTGTTGTAGTAATTTAAAGTACATAATCTTTCCAGAATCTCTTTGATTTCTTTTTGTGTTGTCAATTGTGTAATACTGTTACTTTAATACAGTTGAAAATCTCAGTTCAATCTTATCCTATACAGATACGACCCCACCTATCAAAAAAAAGTGATATCTTCTTTATTGGATTTTGTTAAATTTTCAGAGAAAGATGCAAGGAATCTTTACAGCTTTTTTTGAGTTACAATGTCAGCTAAATAGAAGAAATATTCTTTACAGGTTTTTTGTATTTTTATTTTCTATAAATTAGACAGTGGTGTTATTTTTTCACTTGTACAAAACAAAATATTATTCAGAAAAAAAAGGAAAAATAAAAAAGCATAAAATAAAAAATGGCTTGCAATGATGACGTAAGAAGACAACAATGGCGCCAGTTGAATAACGATGTTAGGAATTTGAAAAGTGATCTTGAGTTTTTGAAAACTGAGGTATCAGTCGTGAAGAATAACTTGGATGTGTTGTTTGAATTTTTTGTAGCTTTCAAAGAGAAAAACAATAAAGATATGGATCGACTTTTTGACAAACTCATGGACATTGAATTGCAGAACTTTACAGACTCAACCTCTGGTTCTAGCTCTCGCGTTCCTAGTAATCATTAATGTTTTACTGTATTTTTTAATGTGTTTCGGAGTGTTCTGTTTTTATGCTTCCATGTGTGTGAAGCAAGTGTAATTTATCTTTTCTTGTACTTGAGGATACTTCTTTTGTGTTTTTAGGAGTATGCTTTTATGTAATTTTTATGTTACTGTTAATGAAAAAGGCTGTAAGTTTGCCTTTTCTGTTGTGTGTAAAATATTGACTCTTAAATAATATTTATGTATAGTCCCAGCAATATATGCCCCATCATTTTTACACCAAGCCCCAGGATATTGTTATGGGGCTTTGGTTCAACGTAACACCAAGCCCCAGCATTTTTATGCTGCACAACAGGGGTGATTGAAGTGCAGCTTTATAAGCCCCAACATTTAATGCTGGACAACACACAAACTAATTCAAAAACCTGTTAAACAGTGTGACCCATTGTAAACAGTGTGACTTATCAGAACTGATGGGAAAATACACATTGTACCTTTTCAGAATTTTCAGAAGTGACTCTTACAAAAAAATGCCAATGTATATAAATTCCTACCCATAAAACAGATAGACAGGAATCCAATCTGTCATTTTTGTTATTGAACAAATAAAAAAGAGAAATTGTGTCAAATACTATCTGATCAAAAAGTATCTATGGAGAATGGCCACCGACTATCAAATGGCCACGGACCATCGAATGGCCACGGACCATTTAATGGAGGACAGGTTTTCCAGAATGGTCATGGACCATCAACTCAAAGGCATGTTATGAACTTGCCTTCAATACCAACAAACCTCTGTTGGCATTTTGACATTCTGAAGAATGAGGTGGAATCCTTGAACGAATTCAGAAAGAAATGTGAAGATGAGTTGTGGAATTTAAGGTATACGCAGCGACAATATTACGAAAAACTGATAGAATTGCTTATGGTAATGGCAGATCCCCTGCAATAGCACAATGGAGGGCCAGGAGAGCCCGTGTTTAGGAATTATAGAGAATAAACAAGGTTTTAATTTGATATATTATATATTGTTGTTCTTTCACATATTAGTAATTTTTTTATAATGATATCATGTATTAAAAAATGCAAACAGACAGTGTTAACATGTGTGTGAAGCAAGTGTAATTTATCATTTCTTGTACTTGAGGATACTTCTTTTGTGTTTTTAGAAGTATGCTTTTATGTAATTTTTATGTTACTGTTAATAAAAAAGGCTGTAAGTTAGCCTTTTGTGTTGTGTGTAAAACGTCTGATTCTTAAATAATGTTTATGTATAGTCCCAGCCATACATGCCCCAACATTTCTGATTAGAACTTTCTCCCTAAAACCCTTCTCTTACACACCATACCCCTTTAATTTGCATCGTCCAGACGAATTTCGAGTTCCTTTTTTTTTCTCCCCTTAATATTTTGTCTGGTAGCAAATGGACCATTTCCATTAGTAGGTAATTTAAGTGACAACTAACAACTCTTCTGTTGATAAATTAATGTTATTGGGCGGCGTTTCGACAATTTCAAATGTTATATTTTATTCTTTTACAAATTATTCCCCATTATATGGCTACAGGATATTGTAATGGGACTTTGCTTCAACGTAATACTAAGCCCCAGCATTTAATGCTGGACAATAGAGGGGTGATTTTGAAGTGCAGCTTTATAAGCTAAAATATAGCATAGCTATAGGATATTGTAACGGGACTTTGCTTCAACGTAACACCAATCCCCAAATTTTTATGCTGGGGCCAGTAGTTTAAGGCACATGGGTGCTCAAGATTTTTATCCTGAGACGTTATTGTAAATATAGAAGCTGTTCCAGTTTTTAAGAGTGTGTCAGCAAATATCTCGGGTACCAGCATTTTACCAGGATAACATTGGCATACGAGAAGACCTCGAACTGGAAGAAACATGGGGAAGAACATAGAAATACAGCTTTTTTGACTACATTTATAGTGATATTTAATCTATTTTTGACTATACATATGCTCTTTGACCATAACAGTTGAACAAAAGTTAGTAACTCCTAGCCTATAAATAAGGCTTTGCAGTTGAAGTAAACAACAACTAATTGGCAACTAATTTAATTTTTCATCAAAACAATAATATGGAGGACGATCGTTGGGAGGAACTAGGCGATTTTACTATGCGAATAACAATATCATACTTCAAAAGAGATGATTTTGTATGTTAAAAAATTACGAAATTATTTTTTATATTTTGTTCATCTAATTTTTCAATGTCTTTGATTTTTGTATTAACTGTGAAAGTTTATTTTTTCAGATCTTTCTAGAGAGTTGGAAACAGAAGCTGCCAAATGTCAGTGGATATGCATTTTTACTTTGTGAAAATGATGACACGGATTATGAAATGAAGTTCAAGGTTGGGAAGGGACATTCAAAGTTGTGTAATGGATGGAAGGAGATGCTTCAGCGTAAAGGCTACAGACTGGGTGACATGCTTCGATTTAATCACGTTGTTCATGAGGTTTACAACAGTGTTGCCAAGATGGTTTTTGAAATTTCATTAGTAAACCATCAGGATCGTCATGGCCACAACAATAATGATGATGATGATGATGATGGCAGCAGTGAAGAAGATGTAGGATCAGCCCAGAAGCCTATTGTAATTGAATAAGTTTTAGTAGTTTTTATGTTTTTTCAGTTAATGTGGGATGTTTATTTGTCTTTTTATTTCATGTGTATTTTTAAGTTTTGAGCAGTTGATGAATTATGAACAGTGCTTTTTCGTATTATGAACTGTGTTTTCGTTTTTTTTAAGTACTGTGTTTTTAAGTATTGTGTTTTTATTATCAAGTAAGATCAAAATGTTGGTTGTTCAATAAGTAAAATAACTAGAAAATAGATAAATCGAGACAACTATTTTGCACAGCAACAAATGAAAAGTGTATTTTTTATATATAATAATCCTTGTTAAAGAATACAGAGGAAGTAAAATTTTTTAAAAAAAAGTGCTCTATAAGTGAATAGTCCTTTTTTGACTTCAGAATTGCTGGGACTGGAAGAAAATAGAGAAGAATGGTCTTCTATCTATCTAGTGACGATGGGATTCCTAACTGAAAAACAAAAAAAAAAGAAAATTTTTAACATAGCAGTAAAATAGAATTAAAAAATAAAATGCAAATAGAGAGACATACCTATTGTTTTTATTGAGAGTTATGTTTCTTTGAATATAGATGAAATACTGGAGTGTGTCTGCAGGATGTCCTGTTGTGTCCACGCTTTCTACATATCCCACATTGTTTCCCCTTTTGTCTTACATATTCTGCAGTGGAGACAAATCTTTTCTCCTGCCTTCTACATGCCTTAACTTTAATATCTGGGGGTTTTGTTATCTCTTCTTTAATGCTATCAGGTACAACCCATAATTCTTCATGTCCAACAGTGTTGATTTTCGCTTCATACTATTTTAGCCATGTTTCTCTTTTATACCATGTAGAGCAATAATCGGACTTGTGTAGGTATACTCTGTATATGGCAGCAAGTGCATGTTCACAAGGCATTTCATCCATCTGGAACTTGAGGCATTGACGTTCTTTCTTCTTCAAACAAACAGTGAATTCTCTCCATTCATCTGTTACCTTAAAACTTTGATCCGTAGTCCAATTAACCTATAAAAATGTCATGTATAAGATTACTTGACTAGTTTTTATTTAGTAAAAAGAAAAATAAATAAATAACTAGCATAACAGATATAATGCTGCAATTTACTGTATCCCCCCGCTTTGGATACAATGTAGTCCCAGCACAAAACCAGTGCACACTAGCTAGTCCCCATTATTTTCATAATGGGACTACAACAAAATATCTGGTAAGTCCCAGACTTTTTTTCTGGACTTCATGAATTATCATTGACATAACACAAATCGCATCCAAAAATAACTGTATTATTTGATATACTCACATTCATTCTGTATGCTTTTTTTATTTTTTTTTCAATTCATCATCTGTCCATTTTGATGTTGCAAAGAAAATATCCTGCGCGCTCTTCCGACTCTCATAAAACCAGCTCTATAGCTTGTTCATTATGTTGTCCACCATTGACAGTACTGATTTCCCCCGAGCATGTAACAGAGCATTATTCATGGATTCCATAATATTTGATGTCATCATGTCATATCTTCGATTTCGACAGCAAGCTCTAGTCCATCTCTCTGGTGGTTCTTCCATGAGGAAATCATAGGTTGCCCTATCCGTTTCTTTCATTTGATTCATGTCTTTTTCAAACTCTGCAATCGTGTAGACCCGACATGCACTATTGAATATACTTATCACTGCAGGATTCACGTTCCTTTTGTTAAGGTTCTTTTCCAGATGATATACACAGATCCCATGTGCACATTCAGGATATACATTTGTAATCCCATTTGCAATTGCAGAATTACGATTTGAAAGAAACAGTAAATTCTCACGGCAACCAAATGCAATGCGCAACTGCCTAAAGAACCAATTGTATGCCAAATTATTTTCTGAGTCCACAACTCCAAAGGCAAGTGGGAAGATTTGGTTATTTGCATCTTTCGTCACTGCAACCAATAGTGTCCCTTGATATCTTGACTTGAGGAATGTTCCATCCACAACTATCACAGGTCTACAATGTTTCCAGCCTTTAATAGATGCCGCACAAGCAAAAAACATATATTTGAACCTGCATAATACAATTTGCAGTGTTATCAGTAAAATGCATGATAAAATTTTGAGTCTCAGCTTTTAGTACTGGAACCTTACTTATACATAATTACGACGTCCCATCATTTTGTGATGGGACTCCAACAAATAACAGTGCAGTCACAGGCCTCTTTTAATGGGGATTACTGGAACTCTACACAAAAATATATAAGTACACTTTTTTTTTTACCTGTTCTCAGCATCTCTTTGAAGAGTAACGTGTGAGCCTGGATTGATGTCTCTTAGGACAAATAAATACGTTGGTAACTTCTGAAAGTGTTCCTCAGGCGTCCCTCTAATTAAAGACTCTCCTTCTTTTATAGCATGCCATGCCTTATTATAAGAGATTTCAACTCCCATTTTCCTTCTAATCTCTGCAACAACAAAATTAGGCTTAACAGGATAATTATCGTCTCTCAGATTCTCAACTATCTCATCTCGGACAATCTTCGACGTAGCATGTTTTTGGTCTCTTTTTCTCTCATCCACTGAGCAAGTGTATTTCTTCTCAAACTTCAGTATTTTGAACAGTGTGGACTGTTTAATTCTGGAAGATCGAACAGTCCACTCACATTTTTCATTCATGCACGCCA
The DNA here is from genome assembly GCA_037355625.1 of Petunia x hybrida. Taxonomy (NCBI): domain Eukaryota; kingdom Viridiplantae; phylum Streptophyta; class Magnoliopsida; order Solanales; family Solanaceae; genus Petunia; species Petunia x hybrida. Next base: position 174,502 of record JBBBVM010000450.1, read on the forward strand.
GTGAATATCTCGTTGTGCTTGATCTCACAACCTTGAATTCAAAATGGTGTGCAATTGCAATTGTCTGGAAACATTTAGTGACACACTGTTTGTTTAAAAAAATTGATCCAACCTTGACTCGCCCAAATCTGCATGTTCTTTCAGTATTGGACGAGGAGATTCTTTTATTTTCTTCCTTGAATACTACTTTCTCTTTTTTGCAGCACTTGATGTCTCAGGAAGTTGAAGGTTTACAAGCTATTGTTCTGTGTTTTCAGCATGCATTAACTGTTGATCTACTGCTACAGCTTCGACAGACGAAGGCGTTAAAACTATCACTTCAAAAGAATCATCGTTGTCTATTTGCATTATTATTTGGCCTTCAGTGTAATCAACTCTCTCAGACTGTGGAGATCGTTGTGTAATGTCAATTATGAAACGTCTACTCCTATACTCGGAATTATTCTTCATCAAGTGCAAAACAGCTGATCAAATCATCAGTATTTTTTATAGGGACCCCTTTGCTTGTTCCAAGTTCCATATCAAACCATATGACTGTCTCAAAATGTTCTTCATCTAAATCTATCTTTTTCCAAAGGTTTTTTCTGAAATCTTCAAATGTATCTGTTTCAGTATGCAGAAAAATCCTTGTCTCATAATCTATGTACTTATAATCTGGTGTCCATTTCCCATTGAATGCAAGAACAATACACTGTTCAGCCATTACCTGCAGTTATAAACATAGTAAAAACACAAAACTAAGTGACAAATAAAAGCACATGGTAAAATGCTGTAATTGTAGCTTAATAATGAAAGCTTAAGAACTGCTAACCTATAAGCTAAATATACATATCCATAGTATAATGGCTAATTATACAGGGGAGGGGATTTTGAAGTGCAGCTTTATAAGTTAAAATATAGCATAGCTACAGGATATTGTAATGGGGCCTTGCTTCAACGTAACACTAAACCCCAGCATTTAGTGCTGGACAACAGGGATTTTTTGAAGTGCAGCTCTATATCCTAAAATATAGCATAGGGCTTTGCTTCAACGTAACACTAAATCCCAGCATTTAGTGCTGGACAACAGGATTTTTTGAAGTGCAGGTTTATATGCTAAAATATATCATAGCTACAGGATATTGTAATGGGACTTTGATTCAACTTAACAATAAGCACCAGCATTTAATGCTGGACAACAGGTGATTTTGAAGTGCTAAGCTAAAATATAATCATAGCTACAGGATATTGTAATGGGGCTTTGGTTCAACGTAACACTAATCCCCAGCACCTAGTGCTGCATACCCTTTTGAAATCAATGCAAATTTATATTAAATATATATAATAGTAAATTCGTGTCACAAAAGCAAATTCGTTGAATGAATCGCATATTTTACAGTACAAATGAGATCAGAATCACGAATTTTTATTTCAAATCATTGTTTTAGAGTCACAAAAACAGATATATTTCCGCAAAATAACTCAAATTCAGTATAGAAACATCACAGAAACTGAGAAAACGCAGCTCAAATTACCTTTTACAGTTTGAATTTGAACATCGGGAGAGAGAGAATGATGATCTGGAAAGAGAATGTGTGCTTTGCTTTGTTTTTTTTCACGCGTGATTTGTATTTATGTTGAGCTGTAGGTTTTTGAGGATAGTTCAGTAAATTCAATGTATGGGGTGTTGTTAGCGGCAGTAGCCTGTATCGTACGTGAGTCATTCTTGGCTATTTCTCAATGAATTTTGAAACTGTGGATGCAACTCATTTAACGTGTTGAAAATTGGCTAGTCATCAAATTTCCACGCTTTTTTTACAGGGCAGGATCACTTGCTTTTAAACTTCAACACTGACTCTAACTCAAAATGTTTGATCTATGCGACACACATTTTTTATTGTATGTGCTTTTCCTTACAGTTTCTTATTGCTTGTGCATATACATCTTCTTTCCAAGATTCTTATCTTTAATCATAGCAGGAACACGAAGACACGGGTAATATGTCTATAAGATTGGATTTTTTTCCAGCAAGAGGGCGTGTTGATCTATGGACAAAAAAGAAGCAGTTTCGGACCGACGAAGTTGCAAAGAAGGTGGGTAAATGGCTGAGCAAGACAAAGATCAGAGCGACAAAAAGCAGTCTCCTGGTTACGTGTTCTCACTCTCTCTTTTATCATCCATATCCATAAAGCTTCGCATCCTCTTCTCTGGGTGCGCACATATATTCGATCAAAATATAGTCTACCCTTTTGAGTTTCTTTTGTTTTTTAATCCCTTCTTATTTTTTTATTCAGGTCAAGTCATCGAGATAATTTTCAGTAATAAAGTTGCTTCAAAAGTTAGCCTTAATTAAATCGATCTATGATAAGAGGTCGAACACTACCAAGACACTACAACTATTAGTGCTATCGTCATGCTGCTATTTTTCATTTGACTTTATTTTTTCTTTTCTCTATAGTTAATCTGAAAGTCTCCTATTAATTTTTATATTTAACCAATTATAAAGAGTTTTATATTTTTACTTCGAATGAATGGAGATTGGATAAATACGGAAACCAAAATTGTAATTTACATTATAAAAAGTTTTATAAATTAGATGCTTAATTTGTGTGTAACGTTGCTAGCCGTTTTTCTATTATTATGGATAAATATGGATGCTTAATATATGCAAATAAGGAGAACGTGATAAAAAGGTGAAGAGGAGAGTATCATATCAGTTTATCCATACATGCTTAGTAGGTAACCTCTTTTCGGTTTAAAGATAGAAAGCCAATGGTTGCAGGGATGTTAGGCATAGATTACTAAGTTAAGACGTGTCTTTCAATTATCAAGAATAGTTATACCAAAGTAGTGTTTTGTTCCCTTTTTTTATTTAAAGAATGAAATGTACACGAAAATCTGTGGAACCTTTAGGAAATAGTAATGCGTCAATACCTACCGACATATAAAGAGGAGAGCACATAACATTTCAGGTTTTTATCCCCCTGTTTACTTTTATTCTTTTAAACACATTTATTCGTTTTCCTCCCCTTAAAAGAAAAGGACGCACTTCATCTAAGTTCTATTTCTAATGAAAATATTATATTTGTGATGCCATCCACATATATAGAATAACTTGATGCCGTTTTCATCTCTCTTTCTTGATTATATATACAAAAAATATTATTTCTAAATTCATTAACAACTGTTATAACCGTGCGAAGTGCGGACAAATTTACTAGTTTTGTATAAAGTGAAATCTATGTTTGCCAGCCCTACTTTTTTCACCTCTACACTGAAGGACAATCCTTTAACACGATAACATCAAAGCGTTTATTTTCTTCTTCTCACTCCTCTTCTCATTCCTCTTTTCCTTATTGCTTAAATACCAACAACGGTGTATACAAATTTTATATTAAATAGTTACTAGTGAATATGACCACAGCGTGGTCGTAGAAGACATTATTGAATTTATGAAATAATTAGTGTTAATAGAATATTAATATATTTTACCTCTAGACTTTTTGTAACTTTTTAGCACCCAATGGTTTGGAAATACTTGATTTTTGTATAATCTATAAGTGTAACTACTTTCTTGTTTTAAATAAAGCCCTGTAAAGAAAGAATATTTAAGAAATTGATTTCTTTAGGTGCATTTGTATAGTAAAATTTAACACACTATTTTTTTTCTATATCCATTGTATTTACACGTTAATATAGGTAGCTAAATTTATTTTCTTCTAATTTAGAGTCAAATCTTAGTGCTCTTATACTTTCTACTTGTCTAAAATATAGCAAAAATGTAAAAAACACCTACCACAACCAAAAATGGAAGGAAGAAAGAAAACAGGAGGAGATGGTCACTTTTTTCCTAACGTTGTTTGTTCGTTTTGCAGGATACACATTAATTTAAAGGAAGCTTGGGATTATTTTTGTTCATGGTTTGCTTCTCAAGACTTCAAGTTTTCCCAACTTTTTCAACGAGGCAAGCGACAGCTTTTGGTGTGGATTATGCAGCACTCTTTATGCTGCGTTCTTGGGCTTCATGGATCAGCTTGTACGTATTTTGGAGAAGGTTGGGGCCTGGGAATTTGGAGTTCTAATCAGGCAGCTTTAGCGAGTTGCGTGCTTCGTTATGTTCGTGCTGGTGTTGGCGATTATACCAACTTTAAGTGCAGCTATTGGGCATGGTTTTTAGTATGGTTTATGGCGTTAATGGGCAGTGTTGCAAGAGGGATGCGCAGGGCAATGTCTGGGAATGGCTTGGCGTCATTTGTGCAGCAATTTGGACTTGTGTTCTTCCCACGCTTTGCCTGGCGCGCCGCGTGTCTCATTGCGCTGGGTTAGACAGTTTGTCCATGTTCTTGCGCGCCTTTGGTCCGCCCCGCGTGCTTCATTGCGCAGCTGTTTTGCGCGCCTTGGTCCGCGACGCGTGCCTTATCGCGCCACTGCTTTGTTTCTTCTACTTCACTTTTATGCAGGTTGCCTTCCATTGGATGATCTTTTATCTTGGGGAGCATCGTGTCTGGGTCATAGGGAAGCAGATTCCAAGGTTGCAACCACGCGCTTGCATAATCAGAAAGGGTACTACTACAGTGCAATTACGCTAATCCTACTTTGTTGGATTAATGTTGTTCCATTGACATGGATATGCACACAACCTGGGTCGTCACTTTTTAGGCTGCTTGTGCCTTTGGTACACCTTTGCTCTTGGAAATTAATGCGACGTGAGGAACAAAATTTCATCCAGTGTTGTAGAAGAAAAGCGCGACGTACTGTATGGTTATTCTTGTTTTGGCGCGATGTGATGACGGATGTATGCAATCTGTTCGCGTGGGGCTTAGTGTGTGCGTCCTGGCAGATTCGTTTGCCATTAGCGCACTGTTGTTTTGGTTTAGCTTCTTCACGCCATTGGATGTTACGAGGGAAACTATGTGCTGTGTTCTTGATCAATGTTGCTGCTAGTTTGCCCATGTATCATTTCGAGCAAGTACTGTTGTTTCATGGAGTAGTCAGGCTGCTTCTAGAACGGTTTAAAGCTGTGGGAGTTGTACCAGTGGCGCACCGTTGCTCCACCCTTTATTTTGGCCAGGTTTTATTAATTATGTATGCTGTAGGAGGGGCCTTTGGATTGGTTTGGATACATCGTTTCTGGAGGTCATTGGCACGACATGGGATTTGCTTTGAAAAGCTGCACCTTGTTGGGGATGATTTCCAACGATTGCATGCAGCTACTCATTGTAGATATTTATGCAGATGCTCACATTTAGAGGCAGTAGGCAAGTTGGTGTGCTATTATGCATCTTGCTACTTATTATTAAATATAGCTAGTACATGTTATGTTAAATGCATTGCTATCGTATTACATAACCTCATATTGGTGGTATTAGTATTTTTCAATGCTCAACCCAATTGGGAAAATGTAATTCGATGGCATGTATATAGGGTGGTGTTAGCTATACTTTATATAGTTTCTACATGTTGTTTGTTTTATTTATTTTTTGTAAAGACTATGTTTTGGTTATTCATTATTAATAAAATTTGTCACTAGGCCATGAGCTTAGTCATATTCGCTAAAAAAAAAAAAAAATTGTACACTTGAGGAACAATAATATTTTATGAAGAAACTAATACCTGAAAAACTACCATTTGCTTAGTGAGATGGGGTTATGGACAAATGGGTAGTATAAACTATTTCTCTTTGCTTTCTCTTGGATCAGTTATAGAAATTTAATACACATTTACTCACGTTAATGCATGTATGAATTTCTGTTATTTTCTTTGTTATCTCATTTTCTATGAAATTACATTGGTGTTATTACAACTTTCCATTGTCCTCATGAATGACGAATTTTTTTCAACTTCCTAATTAATTGAAGTGTTAAATTCTTTTCAAATACTCCGAATTGAATGAGAGGATGAGAAGAAAAGAAACAACTATTTTCTTTACATTTTGATAGAATAATGGCCAAAGAAATGCAACACCCATTGAAGTGTTTTGGTAAAAAATTTAAAAGATCCTTTTTCTTTAAGAACAATAAAAGAATAAGTATTTCTCCCAATAGTAATTGCAAACTCAAATAGAGCTAATTTTACTGTTCCTTTTATATAAGAGAAGTGTCATGCCATGCTGACGAGTCATTAGGAACCTCTAAATGCAATAAGAGCTGACACTTTCAGAATGTAATGGAATGCGAACAGAAACAGCTAAAACAAAGCATTGATCAAACATTTTGTTGAATGGATTGCATAAACCTTTTGATTTCGTAAAGCTTCACATATTATAACGAAAGTCATCCTGACGAATCCATGAAAACATGCGTAGTGAAGCCAACTGTAGTCTACAAAGATACCTCAGGACTAAATATTCAAATATCCTAACATATATAATTCAACATATCATTGATCCTAACTAACAATGAAAACTATAGTAAAAATAAAAGTAAATGGTAGTACCATGGTTTTCCAGAGCTCAAATGTCACTTCACAAACATCATGAAGTTATGGATCATTTTAGTTGCAATGACAAAGAGATCAAATTATATATGTAAAAAGAAGATCTGAAATGATACTAAGCATGTAAAGATTATGAATATACAAATGTTTTTCAAAATTAAACAGTCATGCGCTCTCCCTGTTTTTCCTCAAAGAGAAGTAGAAAAACAATAGATAAGAAATCATATTGAAGAACTATTCAGTAAAATTTTGGAAAATCAATTAGAACTTCATACCTAGATTGCTATGAAAAGAACTAATGGAGTAAAATTTTGAAAAACTATTCAAAATGTCATACATGAATCTTCATGAGCTTCGATGGTATGCAAATATTCCCTATAAATAGGTGATGAAGATAAAAAAATCATAGGTATTGATATACATTGATTATTCTAAATTTATGTACCTATTTAATTGAATGTAGTGACCCTTGTTATTCCCTTCTCATTAATTGAAAGGTTTCCATCGATTATCAGTTAAATATGATGCCATTGCAGAAACTTAATGCACATTAATAGGCAACAATTAGCAGAAAGTGAAACGACTCAGATAGTTTAGGAAATTTTTAATTTTTGTTAAGCTACCTTACAATAAAATGAGGGGAAAACGTGAAAAAAGACAGTTAAAGAAAAAATTGGAGGAGTGAATAGAAAAGGGGGAAAATTGCCACAAAAACATGAATTCTTGGCTAAAGAGCTATGCTACATCACTCTTCTATGTTTCTCAATTACTAGATACTAGGTAACTTGTCCGCGCATCGCGCGGTCTTCGAAACCCTCTGGTTGATCTTACAAAATGGTTCTTTCTTAATATCGAATATTAAAAATAATAAAACATATTCATCGTTCGTATAAAGACTAATTTCCAAGAATTCGAATATTAAGAAGAAGAAAGTAACTTTATGTAAACACCAATAATATTGAGAATACTCCTAACGTAAAGATTTGATCAATATTGTCTACTGTATGTTCTATAATATTTTTGTTCCTACATATAGTTTACTTTCGTAGTGTTACTTTATCTTTTAAATAATCAAGGTATCTTCATTTGGTCAATAAGTTTAAAACCTTCAACTTCCATTATATTCTCATATACCTTATCGATGTAAAGGTTTCATAAATTGATAAGTCTCGTTTAACATGCATTTGACATGGTAATGAAAATTACTGCTTCGCGTTGTAGAACCCTAGACTACTGCCATTGAAGGATTTGATTTAAGAATTTTGCAAAATTTTCCATACCTAAGCAAAATAATAATTAAAATTACTTTAATTTTCATAATATTTGAAGCTAAGCATGTCCCGTCTAAGTTTCATGTACTAATAAAAGTACATAAAGAACTGAAGACGTTGTATATTCTTTTTGTTGATCTAAAATTGAGTAACACTATCCAAGTAATGTCAGGTGAATTCTCACATCACCAATGTGAGGTGATGTCCTAATTCTTTGATACTACCTTATGTTATAGGAGCCTTCGATATATTAGCAATCTTTATGCTTACAAAATAATTATATAGAGCATGTTAGCTTTTGGCTATTTATAACTGGATCTGGACAATAATAGTTTATTTCCATCCGCATACTAAGGAAAATGGAGAAAGTGAGATGAATTTGTTAGATCAACCAAAATTAATAACTTCTAAAATAATTTTAAATGATTGAATGAAAAAATAAAATATTAAAAAATAGTAATATTATTGTGGTTCTTTAAATTGTAAACAAAGAAACTAAAGATGGCTTTAGACACCACTAACCAAAAAAGAATCAATTTGATTGGACATTGCTCAGCACACCAAGTATTTATACTAAATCATAGTATAATTTATCATGGATAAGTCAATTAGAAAAGCAAGAATAAATGTCAATTAACTACGATTATGCGATAAAAGCCTATCAACAAATACATATTATACATATGTCGGTTTTTACATAAATATATATGATTACATGTGTAATTCTAATTCATCTGTAAATAAACTTTTGTTATTAACAGGGGAATGAAAGTAAATAGCTAACACTATTACATTCACAAAATTAAGAAAATAAGGAGAGGAACAATTACACCTCATGAAAGAATGTAAAGAAAAAAGCTAATTATCTTTATTTAATAAATTTGAACATGTCAATAATAGAAGTAAAAAAAGAACCAAAGGATAAATGTCTTCTTCATCATGCTTGCTTACGGAGACATCTTCTATGTTTGAAGGCCATGAGAGTTTGAACCAGAAGGAAATATTAAAGGGAATATGATGTTCTGCTATAGGGAGGAAGCCATAAGATGTAGAGGGAAATGAAAACTTTTGATGCCTTTATATAATCCTAAGCAATAACTACTATACACAATAACTACACAGTAAATCCTCCATTACTATCCAATAACTATTCACAATAACTACACACAATAAGTACTCTTGACTGCCTTTTAATTTCTCCACTACTATGCATTTACTATATAGAATAAGTGCTGCAGTTACTCCTCGTGTAAATGACTCATATTAGTTTGGGGATTGTATTTTTTATACTCAGATAGAAGACGAAGAAAAGAGGAAAAAAGAAAAGGCGCAAAAATGGCCGAAAGAGATGGATCCTATTTACGACCTTATTAGCAATGAATACTACAATTCTGTAAACATTATTACAAAATAATTTACTAATTCATTCCATTTATTAGTGAAATAAATTCTTTTAATGGTTAGGCTTTTATTTAAATAAGATAAAGCAAAACAATAGGGAAAGAATCAAAAAAGGGAGAAAATAGATAAATGGCAATCCTTGCTAGGGAGAGGTGACACATCACTTGTCTATGTTTCTCAATTAGAAGATATATAGACTAGTAAAATTGACCGCGCAAACGCGGTCGCATAAGACATTATAAAAATTACAAAATGATAAAATATCTTTTATTCGTTTTTAAACTTTGTTGAGATGAAGAAACAAAAAAATTCTTGTACAGTCAAAATGCAGTTTTTGCAACAACTAATTATCAATCCTTCTCACTTAAGTTTGTCAAATAGCTTTGAGCAACACATTTGTTAGTGCTAATATTGATTGGTCATTGTGCAACGCTTATCCCCTGATTCATCACGTTTTATCTTTCCAGCAAACAATTGATACTCCTTTAGTCATGCTAAACAATTTACTTTTAGCGTGGGTTTGGTGAATGACTTCCCCATCAACATGACAAATGTTTGTTAGGACTACGATTCTATAAATTAACCCGTCAATGCACCTTATACATCAAAACTTGTAGAGATGGCATGAGGAATGGAACTATTGAGAGCATGAACTAATAATTTATCTATATATTAATTATGATCTATACAAAGTGACAGATAAGTGAGGTGACATAGTTCTTTGGCCAAAGATTTCACTTTTTTGGTTCTTTTTCCACATTTTCAAGTCACTCCAATTCGTGTAGTCATTGGCTCATTCCAGCTTTCCCTATATATTTCATTGTTTCAAAATCTGTTTTCTTGTTCCAAAGAAGAATGAAACGGTTGCATCATTAATTAATTATATTTGATTATTACCAAGTTAATTAGTTACCCTCTCTTTACATTGTGTAATAACCAAATCTCCTCATAAGAGACTCATTGAGTAATTACTATTATTTCTTTATATTTCATAACCAAATATCACCTAATTTTTTACACATTATTTCCTTTTATTGGGTTTATAAATGACTTTAATATAAAAATGGGGAGAAAAAAAATAAATGTGAATCATGGCCAAAGAGAAAAAAGATATACTATGTGTTTCATGATCTAAGAAAGGTGTGTATGTTCCTCTAAGACCAGAATTATATTAATGCAAGTTACAGAAGAAATAATAATTCCAAATTAATTCATCTTAATAAAAAGACTAAATCTAAAAAACAGTGATGCTAATTACGAAATATAATATAATATAACTTAAAACTCCAAAAGAAGGATCACAATGCAAGAAATGGAACATGAAATGGTTTGCGATTGATCATAAACTCTTTATTATCTTCTACGTAATAAATTTGTTCACTTTCTCTGCTCTTTTCATAAGCTTGCCGAGACAATTCATTCATCCATTAAAAACTAAATCCGTTACTCTATTACCCGATTAAGTGTAAGAGTGCAAGGCTACATAGAAGAAAAAGGTTTAGAAGTTCTGGGGCAAAACATGAGAAGGAGGTTAATCATTGAATTGTCGTCTTGTATATTGCAAAAGACTATCTGATTTGCTCCTCCGCAACTTTGACTGACTAATGATTTCTAGTACATCGCTTGCCATGAATATGAGTTTTAACCACACACTATATATTATCTTTGCTTCTAAGGTAATAAATACGAAAAATGTAAAGGTGGGGGGATCATCAAGAAATTACAACAACAGTGAGATACATTTGTTGTTGGTCTCTTGATAAACCATCTTGGATCTCTTTAACTCATTTTCTCTACCTCCTAAGACTTCATTTGCATTATCTCTCATATGCCAAATTCTCCAACTACTTCTCTGATTGTTCTTATGATCCCTTTGCTTTTATCTCACCTTCTTCATGTTTCCTGATCTATCTCCTCCTAAGAATCTTTTATCGGGTCATAAGGATCCCTAAGTTCCGAAGCTGCTGTTTATCTCCAACAAACTCACATGTGAATACTTCCCCAAATACGTCTCTTGCCTCTCTTTCACAACAAATTCTCAAAGCTAATATTATCTCTTCATATCATATGTCATCCGCATCTCTGAAGGTAGAATATATATATAGGAGAAAGGATCGGAACTCAAAATTTTGGTCCTTATAATCTGCTTTTCTTCCCCTTGTTGTCATTTAAAACATATCACATAATATAATCCTACCATTTCTCGAAGCGAAAGAGAGATGAAAAAATGAACATTATACGCTCTTTGTGAGTTGCGATTTTGCTAACTGCATGTTTTTTCATTTATTCCAAAAACTGTATATACAAATATGAAAAACAATATCAATTAATTATAATGAGAATTCAGATAATGAAGGTGTTACATTGAAGACAGCATCTGGAGACATACTGTACCTTGTTCATAATTTTACCATTCCACTAAGGCAGCTTACATATCTGAAAAATTATTCAAAGCAATTATGAAATCAAAAAATTGGGTTAAGATGGAAGTGATAAGAAGTTGGTTTTATAGCACTGTACTTTTAATAGGATTAGTAACGTAATACCTAAATAGTAATTGGCATTAATAATTTGATGATAATGACATAATAAATTATGATTTAGTAACTTCCATTTCATTTGGTTTGTTGACATTCCGTTATAGTTACCGTTACGCTCCCTTCTTTCACTTATACTTAAACATGCTGTGAATTCAATGAAATGAAGAAAGTGAAAAAGGTGCCAAAAAAGATAGAATCCTTGACCATAAACCTATGTCATATTATGCATAATAAATTAATCTTGCAGCTAATAATTGCATCTTCTAATAAATGACCATAAATAGGGAACGGGAAAGGACGTTAGCTATTGACAAAGGAGTTAGCCACATCTGTTTTACTTTTTTTATTTAATAAAAACAAACATAAATTGAATTAATTAATGAGAAAAATGGAGGAAAACAACAACTTGAAGAACTTCTCAATTAGGCCAAAAAAGGTGAATCCTTGGCCATAGAGCTATGCCACATCACTTGCCTATAGTTCTCAATTAGTAGATATATAGATATAGATATAGATATAGATATAGATATAGAATATAGGTATAGATATAGATATTTATCAATTGTAATAGGTAATATTTATTAATTATTTATCAAAATCTTAAATTTTACTTTCTATATATAGTTATTGTAAATATCTTTTGGATGTAAAAAATTACATATATTGACTGTGCAAAAAATTTAAACTTTTTACTTGTTAAAGTGTACACTAGATAGTTATGCTAGAGTGGATTAACAAGCGACATTTTTTTTAAATAAGAAACACTATGTTATTAGTTTCTTTAATAGTCTGATAGTATCATATAAGATGACACTAGAAAGAGTGTTTATCTTCACATATACCATTATATTGTAGAAATAGAAGCTGACAAACCATCAAATTATCAATGTATATATTGTATCAAATACTTCGATGTTTGAAGTTCATCTGATTTGACAAAACTCTTGATTGATTGTGGTCCAGATAGTTATGAGTAAGCTGAATACTTAGAGCTAAATTGGCGAGGAAATTCCCTCTCTAAACGTGCAGCAGAGAGAGAATTTCCTCGCTGCACGGACGTCGCTTATTTTTTGTAACAAATTCAAATTGGAGAGAGAATTCCCTCGCCAATACGTAAATTTTCTTTTTGGTTTGGCGAGGAAATTCCCTCTCCAAACTTATAAAATATTCATTTATATTTTTGGTTTGGCGAGGAAATTCCCTCTCCAAACTTATAATATATTTTATATTTATACGTTTGGCGAGGAAATTCCCTCTCCAAATGTTGAAATTAATTTTTTTATATGTTTGACGAGAGAATTCTCTCTCCAAACATATAAACCTGCTCAATACACAATTAGAAACAGGAAGAAGAAGCAATGACAGCAACAAAAAAAGGAAGAAGCAGAAGCAATGACAACAGAAAAATATAATATACAGAGTTTTATTTGGAGAGGGAAACGATACGTTCGAGTGTTGTACTTAATTTTGTCCTGATTGATCAACCGATTCCTGGCTCTGTAGTCAGTCTTTCCCTCTGCACAATAGCAAAAAGTTGAAATTTGTAATAGTTAATTGCAAAACAGATAGAGCAACCAAAAAGACCACGGGAAATAAAAGCTATACCTCTCCTTCTCTTAAACATAACCTGGAAACGCTTGAAGTAAGCCTTTGTCTTCTGGACCTTGATGAAGGCCTGCAACAAAATTCAGCAACAATGTCAAAAGTTAAGCAGAACATCAGAGTCTAACCGTACATTTCAAAAGCAGTTTGCACCATGAATTCACATATAATTTTCTTTTTAAAGATAAAAAAAAAAGCGCTTTCAAATTAAGATTTAAGATAGAATAGAGAAGTTGTTTCGCCCCGTGTAGCGAAACATGGTGATACGTCATCATAAAAATCATGTTCCGATTTAAACTAGATTGTAAGTTATCCAAGTTCAGACAGAGAACAAGACGACATGCATTACTACTATTCACTCAACAAGTTAACAAGCTAAGTGAATAGAATCATATTTTTTACTATATTCCCAAAAATTAAAGTCTGATTTATTCCTGATTAACAAGATAAGCCTACTTCTATTCTCTGAGATTCATTTGCAAGTTCCCAAAGCAACAAAAAAAAAGGAAATAAGAAAACGTGGAATACAATAATCTGCAAATCAAACTAAAAATATATCTAAATACAGATAGAACAGATTAAAAAATCATGTACAAATTAGTATACACGGCATTGGAAAGAATAACAGAATAGACCATGAAAAGAGTTAAAGTTAGTGAATTGTTACCATTGTTGCTCCTCTGCGACGTTGAGGGGGAATGAGGACAAGCTGGTGTGACCAAAAAGCTACTACTTTTGAAGCTCAAATACCGACCTCTTTCCTCATTGGCTAGGAAATCCCTCGCCAATGAGGAGAGATAAAATAAAATTTTGTGTATAATATTTTCAAGCTTTCTGTGTAGTGTGGATGTAATTTTCTCTCCTATTTGGCTAGGGATTTCCCTCGCCAATGAGAAGAGAGAAAATAAAAATTTTGTAGATTATATCAGAGAGGGAATTCCCTCGCCTAATAGGAGAGAGAAAAAAAATAATTTTTTTTTAAATCGGCGAGGAAATTTCCTAGCCACTTGAAAACTTTTATTTTTTAGAAAGTTGGAGAGTGTTGCCGGACAATTTTCTCATGGTGTTCTTCCTGATTCTTAGAAGCTTCTAGCGGATTTGGAAAGTCCGTCGACTGAGTTACCAACGTAATATGTTGGTCCAAATTCCTCTTGGACCGGATCAACCATACAGGTTCTGGATTATGTAGTTGGGCCCATTATCTTTTGTTCCTGTGTTGGTTTCGTTTGGGCTTGAGCCCACTTAATGTCAGCTTTTACGTTTTAGCTAAGTTTGCAAATATGATTATTGTTGTATGTAGAGTCATACTTCAATAAAATTAATGTAGGTGTAGTTATTCAATTTTGTACGTATTCAGTTAACACAGTCTCCTAGTTTAGTTGTAGTTTTGTATTACATGTGTATAAGTACACAACATGGTACATGAATAAAAACACGGAAGAAGTATTTTTCCTTCCTCTTCACTACGCTATTTTTGCAAATTCATACATGGTATCAGAGCAATTTTAATAATTGCATATCAAACCAAAAACACAGTTCAGTTATTCACCATTCAATCTAATTTCATTCTTCAGTAACCATGGCTAACATGGAATCAACTGAATCAGAGAAAATCACCTCACCCGTTAACACCTTGTCTGCTGCCAGTTCAACTTCCATTGGATCTCTTTTGTCAGATGTTGATCACACCAAATTGTCTGAAGGCAAACCCATAACAGGGATAATAGATGTGTCTCATCCCTATTTTTTGTCCACTTCTGATTCTCCTGGAATGAATCTGGTTAATGTAGTTTTTGATGGAACAGGATACGCAAATTGGAGAAGAGGTATGTTGATATCTTTATCAGCAAAAAATAAGTTAGGATTCATAAATGGTACCTCTTCTGCACCCAATAAAGGATCACCTCTCTTGACGGCATGGAATAGATGGAATGACATGGTGATTGCATGGCTCTTGAATGCACTGGATAAAGAATTCTCAGGCAGTGTAATCTACTCACAAACTGCATCAGAACTATGGAATGAACTTGAAGAAAGATATGGCCAGGCTGATGGGACAAAACTCTTCCAACTGCAAAGAGAATTGAACAACATCAATCAAGGAACCATGAATGTTGCTGCTTACTTTAACAAATTAAAAAAGGTATGGGATCAATTAAAAGTTTTAAATACTTTTATGGTATGCAACTGTGATTGCAAGTGTGGTGCAAAATCACACAATTTTAAGGTGAGTGAGGATCAAAAATTACTCCAGTTTCTAATGGGGCTCAATGAAGGTTATTCTGGGGTCAGGGGTAACATATTGATGATGAAACCCCTACCCACTACAAGCCAGGCCTATTCTATAATATTGCATGCAGAAAATCAGAGTGAGGCACATGCAGGAAACCAGGCTATCACAGAATCAGGTGCTTTTAATTCTTATGCACAGCAGGCAGTTTTTCAGAGAGGAAATCAAGCCAACAAAAATAAATCATACAACAATTCAGGTGTGAAGAAGAACAATTTATTTTGTAATACTTGCAAGAAGAAAGGACATCAAAAGCAAAACTGTAGGAGTAATATGTTCTGCACCTATTGCAAGTTACAAGGACATCTCAGGGAGGATTGTCATAAATTGAATGGTTATCCTGATGATTTTAAATTTACTAATAATCAATCCAGGAGTAACACAAATTTTCAGGCAAATTCAGCAAACATGGGAGAACCAGAGATGAATGAGCAGCATGCAGGAATCACAGTAAAGAATACTGAGAACCCACAGTCTTTCACAAAGGAGCAGTGTAACCAGATTATACAAATGTTTCAGTCATTACAAAGTGGAAACCCAAGTGCTTCTGGTTCAGAGGACATTGTCAATGCTAATTGTGCTGGTATCACTTGTCACACCTTTACCTCATGTTTTAATTCCACTATTAGTGACCCCTGGATAATATATTCAGGAGCATCACAACATATGACTTGCAATAAATCCTTACTTCATAATATCAAGTTCTTACAAAAACCTATAACAGTCAATTTGCCAAATTCTTTTAAGGTAAAAGTAGAATGTATAGGAGCAGTCAGACTCTCTACTGACATAGAGTTACAAAATGTACTCTATGTACCCTCCTTTAAACACAATTTACTTTCAGTTCATAAACTATGTGAAGAGCTCAATTCTAGCCTTATTTTTACTAAGTATGGTTGTGTCTTACAGGTCCCTATGAAGAGGGAGGTAGTTTTTGGTGAGCAAGATGCTGGTCTTTATCTTCTGAAGGAAATCACATCACAACATATCAATCCAGAGTCTGTTTCACATAAATCTGCTGTCAAGCAGCACTTTTTTCCTGTTAAGAGTCTAACTAGTCCTAGTAATAGTCAATTTGATGTTCCTGTTTCTTATGTTAATAAAGTGATTGATATGAATAAGATGAATGTTATCCAGAATTCTGTTGTTCCTTCTAAAGTTTGGCATTACAGGCTAGGACATCTACCATTCCGGTCAATGAAAATCATACAGGGAATTAAATTCTCTAACTCAGGCAGAGAAGAACTGCCCTGTGCAATCTGTCCTATGGCAAGACAGTCAAGACCCCCTTTTCCCACTAGTTCCATCTCCTCTAAGAGATGTTTTGAACTAATCCATATTGACACTTGGGGTCCATATAAAATTCCCACCTATAAAGGTGAAAAATATTTTTTAACTATTGTAGATGACTTCTCAAGATCTACATGAACTTATCTCCTTTCAACCAAATCAAATGCCTTTCCTGTTTTAAAACAATTCCTCACTTTAGTTGAAAGACAATTTTCAACCAAAGTGAAAATCATTAGATCAGATAATGCATATGAATTAGGAACTGGTATTTTACCCAACCAGTATCTTACTAACTTAGGAATCATCCACCAAACAACTTGCACAGCCACTCCACAACAAAATGGAGTGGTTGAGCGCAAGCACAGACATCTTTTGGAGATCTGTAGAGCTTTATTATACCAATCTCACCTTCCTAAGAAGTACTGGGGTGATTGCTTGCTTACTGCAACATATCTAATTAATAGATTTCCCTCTAAAGTCTTGAAAAACAAGTCTCCTTATGAGCATCTGTTTAAACAATTACCACAATACACTCAACTAAAATCATTTGGGTGCTTGGTCTTTACAGGTACCTTACCCTCTCATAGAGATAAGTTAGAGCCAAGGGCAATCCCAGGTATTTTCTTAGGATATCCTTACAATAAAAAGGGGTATAAAATACTCTGTCTACAATCAAGACAAATCATCATCACAAGAAATGCAAAATTTTATGAAACAATCTTTCCTTTTGCACATATAAAGTCACACACAAATCTGTTTTCATTTTCATTCCCTACAACAGATGACTTTCCTACTGTTATTTCCTCACATCAAGAACCAGTTTCTAACATTGATCCTTCTCAATCACACACTCAGTTTCCTAGTCCAGTCCCTCATTCCACCCCACCCAATAGTACTCCATCTCCAGGCAACTCCAAGTCCACATATCTAGATTCCTCCTCCTCTGTTGGTAGAACAATCAGTTCTCCTCCCATTTCTTTCCCTCCTCTCAGTGATGTGATAACTACAGAAGAAGGTCCTCGCAGATCTACTAGAATTACCTAAGTATTTATCAGATTTTATTTGTGACCATGCCCATTCATATTTTTCCTCACCCTTCCCCTACATATTTTTTCCCTCAATGCACTATCCCCACAAAACAAAACATTCATGCATAATATTACACAAATAACAGAACCAAACACTTATCTTCAAGCATCCAAGCACCCAGGTTGGCAAGCTGCAATGTCCAAAGAACTTCAAGCTCTTGAGGCCAATTCTACTTGGGAGGTAGTTCCTTTGCCACCACACAAGAAGGCATTACCCTGAAAATGGGTTTACAAAGTCAAAGTTAAGTCAGATGGCACTTTGGAAAGATTAAAAGCACGCTTAGTTATTCGAGGAGATATCCAACGGGAAGGTATAGATTATACAGAAACTTACTCACCTGTGGTTAAAATGACAACCATTCGTTGTCTCATCTGTATTGCAGTCAAGCGCAGATGGCCTCTCTATCAGTTGGACGTCAACAATGCGTTTCTTCACGGGGATTTAAATGAAGAGGTCTTCATGAAATTCCCACCAGGGTTACTCTTCCTTCACCTAATCATGTATGTCTCCTCCGCAAATCACTCTACGGGTTGAAACAGGCCTCACGCCAATGGTACTCCCGTCTTTCTTCAGCATTAGGGACACGAGGCTTTGTCCCGTCCTTAAATGATTATTCACTTTTCTATAAGTCCTCTGGGACTCTTGTCACTATTGTTGCTGTTTATGTAGACGATATACTCGTCACAGGGAACAACAAATCAGATATACAGAATTTGAAGAAGTTTCTTGATTTCGAATTCAAAATAAAAGATTTAGGTATTGCACACTATTTCTTAGGGATGGAACTATTACCTGAATCTGATGGTCTTGTGGTCACCCAACGGAAGTTTTCCATGGATTTTTTGGATGACTATCCTTCCATTGGTTCACGTCCGGCTGCTACTCCTCTTGATCCTTCTCTCAAATTGCCAAGGATTCTGGGATTCTACTCACAGATCCAACTGCTTATAGACGACTCTTGGGCAAGGTAAATTTTTTATGTCATACTTGTCCTGATATATCCTACGCAGTCCAAACTCTAAGTCAATTTATGCAGAGCCCTCGTTCAGTTCACCTTACCGCTGCTTATCACACTTTGAGATACTTGAGGAGAGACCCTGGTTTAGGACTCTTCATGTCCCCCTCTCCTTCATTTCAATTGATCGCCTATTGCGACGCCGATTGGGCTGCATGTTCCGATACTCGTAGATCTGTTAGTAGGTTTTTCCTTAGCATGGGTGATTCCCCTATTTCTTGGAAATCCAAGAAACAAGCTGTTGTTTCACTTTCATCGGCCGAAGCTGAATATCGATCTATGCGACGCATAGTTGCTGAGCTAGCCTGGGTTGTACGTCTCCTCTCCGACCTATCTGCTTCACCATCATTACTGGTTCCCCTCCACTGTGACAACCAAGCGGCGATTCATATAGCAAGGAATCCCGTTTTTCACGAACGAACGAAACATATTGACCTTGATTGTCATTTCGTTCGTGAAAAATTAGTTGATGGTTTAATTTCCCTTTCATTCGTACCTTCTTCTTCGCAAAATCGCCGATCTGTTCACCAAAGCTCTAGCCGGCCCTTTACATCGCCATTTCTTATCAAAGTTGGGAGTTCATTCAACGGTCTCCCACTTGCGGGGGGGTGTTGCCGGACAATTTTCTCATGGTGTTCTTCCTGATTCTCAGAAGCTTCTAGCGGATTTGGAAAGTCCGTCGACTGAGTTACCAACGTAATATGTTTGTCCAATACCTCTTGGACCGGGTCAACCATACAGGTTCTGGATTATGTAGTTGGGCCCATTATCTTTTGTTCCTGTGTTGGTTTCGTTTGGGCTTGAGCCCACTTAATGTCAGCTTTTACGTTTTAGCTAAGTTTGCAAATATGATTACTGTTGTATGTAGAGTCCTACTTCAATAGAATTAATGTAGGTGTAGTTATTCAATTTTGTACGTATTCAGTTAACAGAGTCTCCTAGTTTAGTTGTAGTTTTGTATTACATGTGTATCAGTACACAACATGGTACATGAATAAAAACACGGAAGAAGTATTTTTCCTTCATCTTCACTACGCTATTTTTGCAAATTCATACAGAGAGTGAAAGTTAAGATTTGGAGAGGGAATTCACTCTCTGTGTATTTAAAGAGGGAATTCTCTCGCCTCCTCTTCCCTCACTGATCAGACATTTTCTAGTAGTCGAGGTTAACCGACCACAATTGTTTAATATTTAGAAAACAAGTGTTGTTCTGTTGGTCGAATCCTTCTCCTGCCAACTATGTTTGCATCATTCCATACTATTAATTAAAATTAAAACTCCAATAAAACAGATGGGAACAACCGACCAAATCACTTGACAAGTGGAAAGAGCCTAATAGTTCCTTGTTGTATCTATAACTAGGATTAGTGGGAAAAATAATGACACGACCCGGAATCCGGTTAGGCCGTGCGGGCACCCGACATACTCCCCTAGACCCGTCGGGCGAACCCTTACCAAATAAATCAGGAAAATAAATATAGCAATTTACAAATAAGGACAAAACTTAAAATAAAAACACAGACATACTGATACCCCTAAGCTGTACAAAAGAAATTACAGCTGACTACCCAACATGCTAGGTTTAGGGCTATCCAGACTAGACATCTAAGAGTACAAAAGAAGACAAATACCTCCTGTAGGGAGCAAAATGCAACTGATATAACAACAAATAAATTGGTGGCCATCCGGAATAAAAGCTGGCTCACCCTGACAGCTGAAGTCGTCTTCGCTCCTAAACAACGCGGCGAACTCAATCCTGGAACGGACCTGCCGAAACGAAATAGATAGACAAGAAACAAACAACAAACGAGGGTGAGTCAAAAGGAATCAATAAGTGGGGCAGACTAGCCACCTCAAAGAATAGGATAGCTAGCCAGGGAGAAAAGAAACAAATAAACCCAATTCCTTTTATTTAAATTACAAAAAGGCAGAGCCAGACAATAACTAGAAACACGTATGAAACCTTAAACTCAGCCAGGAATACGAGCCAGAAACTTATCAACAAATAAGCAATGCACGTATGAGCAGAACAGTAGTCATGTACCGCAAGTCTACACAATGGTATGAATTGAGATGAAATGAAATGAAGTGAGATGAAATGAAATATGATGCAAAGGGTCACATGTGCCCGTCCTCCCATCTCGAAGCGGAATACTCCTGCACTCGAGGGGAACCCAATCTGATAACCAACTGGAGCGGAATACTCCTGCTCCTGGGGCGGAATACTCCTGCACCCGATATAATATAAACCAAAACCAGAGGCGGAATACTCCTGCACTCTCTTGGGGCGGAATACTCCTGCACCCGATATAATACAATGGAGCGGAATACTCCTGCTCCTGGGGCGGAATACTCCTGCCCTCAATATGATATGCAATGTAATGCATATGAATGACATATAATGCAAATGAGTGCAATGTTATGCAATAATAACCCTTCACCGGCGCGGGACTCTCATCGACAACCGGGAAGTAGATGCTAACTTACAGCCAGGGTACAATACTCAAATCCTCAATGCAATACCAACAATAGGACATAACAGATAATATACAATGTAAATCCAAAGCTAAGGCGTAATGAGTACGCCTATCGGCAGCTACACACGTAAGGATACGTGGTAGAAAATCCACGAGGCCAGGTGCCTCCAAAGAAATGGATATAAACACTTACCGTATTCCAAAGCTGTCCTGTTACTCAACCACTGCTTTTTCCTTTGTATTAGTTGCCAAACGATCTCTTTCTATCCAATAAGCAGAAAAATTATATCAAATAAAGCTAAAGGCTTCATTCCTAATGTTTTAGGGTAATCCAGTTAAGAACCTGATACCCTATTCGCATACGCAATACACAGGCCAGGCCTATATACAGGGTTTAAGGCCACATAACCAAATCCCAAATAAATTATATTTATAAGTTGCCCATAACTCACTGAGCACAAATACATAATCAATTTCATTATCGGGGTCCATTTGACCCTTTAAACTATCAATTTACGTCATTAGGGCGATGTCTAATATCCCTATTTTTACCGTAAAAATATATTTAAACACACGTAATAAACTCAAATACTATATTAGGATCATTACCTGAATGTTTCAGGGTAAAAATTCTACTTTTCTCCGGCCCCTTTTCTCATTTTCTGATATTTTCCCCTCTGCTGCGTCCTTCTCCTTTCTCTGCTCACGTTTCGTTCTCTGTTTCTGTTTTAGTTCGTTGTATCTGCTAACATATACAAGTTCTTATCACTTCTTTCTTTTTGTTTTTTCCTTATTTTGTCTTTTCCCCTTTTCTTTTTCTTTTATTTTCCTTCTCGACGAAAATTAAAACGGTGCCCTATGATATTCGAAATAATTCCAACTTTTGCATAGCAGTTATACAAAATATATATAACATACTCGCGAAGGCGGATCTCAAATTGGACTCCCGAAACTCAAGATGCGAATTTAAATGAAAAGAAGTCAAATTATTTAACTTTCGGCATTTTAGCGGAAACTAGCCGAACAACATCGAAATTCACTTTCGAAAGTTTATAAAAATTACAAATAATCATACGAACCTAACGGCACTTTCGGATTTTGAATCGGAGCTCATTCGGCAAAACCGAACTCGAAAATCTCTTTTTAATATTTATCGCCAATAAAAACTGAAGCCTTCTTCCGATGCCTACCAAACGAGGTCTGATTTAACTCAAATTTTACAGACATGTCCTAATGGACATTACGAATATTTTAAAATTATCGGCACGCCAATCGGAGTCCTATCTTTCGAAACGACTAACCGAGGTCGTTTCATTCTCCACCACTTAAACTCTCGTTCGTCCTCGAACGAGCCTAAATTTAAAGCAAGATTCACGCTGATAACAAAAGAACTTACACTACTTTCATAAACTTTTCCAAGGATATTATCTCATGATTACAGAATTAGAATTATGACACGCACGTCAAACCCTTGGATAAAAATATAGTTGGATAATATCATAACGCCATTGCCCAACTTATTCTGACTAGGCCCATCCTTCCTCGATCACGAGAGGAGAATTCTACAATTTAGAAGTAAAGATATACGAAACTCTGGGTGGACTAACATGATTCAACCGAGAATCACCTTTTCGATATACCTTTCGATATAGAACAGGTCGATGAAACTAAGAATTAGCTCACTCTTGATACAACAGGGGAAGATTTTGAAGTACCTTTTCAGTACACACTCTAGAAGATTTGATGCCTATATTATTTTTACGAACGCACTATGCAACATCTCAGTTGATCTTAGTGTTGTTCCGCAAGCTCTTCGTGGGAATGTAGTTACTCATATTCTAATGCATGCCAAAAGCTCATCTGAACAGGGTCTATCGTATAAGGATAAGGATCATGCAACTACTACTGGATAGTATGATGCAGACCAGGAATGATCTTCAGACCGACCATCTACTTCAAGGTATTGTCTTTGGATTGGAAATATTATAACTTGAAAAAGTGCAAATAAAAGAGACATGTAGTTGGATCTTCATCTGAGGCAGAATACCAGCAATAAAGTTGATTACATGCGTATTTATAACGCTAAAGTAACTTCTCAAAGAGTTGAGGTGTGATAAAGATATATGATGGATTGTCGACAAGCTGCACTAAACCTTTAACTCTAAATTTCCATGGAGTAAAACAGCGTCAGTATGAGGATCCACTTCTAGTTGAATACAGACAGATAGCCAGAAGAAAACCGGAGTCACCATACGAGATTACTACTGACAGTGTTCTCATGTATAAAGATAGACTTTGTGTTCCTGATGTTACAGATTTATATGGACAGATTATGATAGAGGCACATTATTCCAAATACACTGTTCATCCAAGTTCGACTAAGACATATCATGATCTTAAGAATATTTATTGGTGGGACGGAATGAAGTGCGACATAGCAGAATTTGTGGCTTAGTGTTCTAATTGCCAGCCAGTTAAAGTCGTGTCATCTTTCCAGAATTTATGCTTTCAGCAACGCCTTAGAGATTTAATATTATGATTCGGTATCAATTGGAGGAAGACTCCTCCACTTAAAGCACAAACTCATGCAGCTATTTGAATAGGAATAACCATCCTCGCACAGTCTGCTGGACTAAAGAAGATTTAGCTAAAAGCTGAACGTGGGCAGACCTAAGCTACCAACTACCCTTTCGAGTTGCCAAACAGCTGCAACTCTCAAGTTCACAACTCCATACCTTTGCCGTAAACACCACCGCCTGATGGATGGTACTTCTATATAAAAATTTCGGCAGAGTTTCCCCTGAAACTGGATGATCCGCAAAAACAGAACCAGCACTATACTGTACATGGGAATGGATACCCGGATAAACTGATAACATAAACATGTTAAACGGATAACAAGATGAGACAACTGGACCAAAACAATAATATGCTTCCAAAATAATAATATGCTTACCCGGCCACAATAACACGTACTCTGGCTCAACACAGGGAACGTCACAAGCGGTTACCAATTGCCCAAGCTCACTAGTGCCGGACGAAGAAGAAATGGAAATAGATCGAGGATAAATATAATTAGAGCTTCAGGAAGTTCATCTTCTTATTTGCTTGACTACCAAAGCTAGACTACTTTCGCATCAAGCGAGCCAAAAAATCTCAACTGAAGAGATAGACATTAAATAAGCTTTATGGAAAAACATCCATACCAATTTTAACTTTCCAATAAGAAGGAAATTCTGACAATTTACTAAAACCCTTTATAACTAAGACAAGCTCATAGAATAACATGACTCTACTAGAATCTCGAACCAAGAGGGGACACATAGATCGAGCATTACTTACTACCCACTTTACACCGAAAGAAACAACGACACTTCCTGATGGTGATGAATAAGAATCCCATCATCTAACCAATACAGAATTCCTAGAAGAGAGGTAAACTGATTTGATATAATAAGAGAAGGTGGCACAACAGGATACCAAGTAGGCAATAGCAATACTCACCGTCAAATCTCTCATATTTAGATCAGATAAACTAGTAGGGTCTCATAAATGCCAGGAATAAATTGTATCAGAAACTCACCCCTCTACCGCAACCGATTCTTAATTACGACAATATCTAAGGAAACCGTCGAAACATGATAAGACACACCATTTCCAGATCGATCGGGAAGATAAATCTTACTTACAGATAAGGGAAGAAGAAACACACGGGTCTACAATATCGGATGCCTCAGCATCCTGCCAGACTAGCAGTTCATAGAACTGCCTCTGCAACTGAGTCGAGCCACTACCCTGATAATTACCTCTGGAAGAACCACTGCCACTATGCTCTCAACCTCTACTGGATGGTGGCATTTCTCTTGCTGATTGAGATCTAAATGAAATCCCCTGCGACTGCGCAGATACCTGATGACGAGAGAAAAGACGACTGCTAACTTGTCGGAGTAAGGGAAAACTCCTCAAAGGATAGCCAGAATCACAACAATGATAACAGAAAAACTCTTCAAAGGATAATCAGACTCACGACAATGATAACACCCTTTCGCTGAACATAGGAACTGGGCAGATTGTTGATAGTTGTAAAGAAAAGACTGAATCTGATCTTAACGAGCTACTGGCGCATTCTAAGAATCAAGTGACACAAGCTGAGATAACCTGGAAGGTGACCTCCCAATATAATCAGAACTTTTACCTCCAAATGAGGTACCATGGTTACCCACTAGGGCCGTGGGATCTCTTACTTTCCCGCTCTAACTCTTCCCGCTCTAACTTATGGTATACCTCGTACCTTCGGACAATATCAACAAAAACATCAAATGAAATCCCGACCTCAATCTCTCTAGCCATCTGGGATCTCAAGGAAAAAGAAAGGTCATCAATAAATCTTTGAATCTCTCGAAAGGCTCATGAACTAGTTCTAATGCATATCCAGTCATTCTATAGAATTCAATCTCATATTCTGAAACACCAACAGGCTAACCGACAGGCTACCCTGTCGAATCCACTTGAACTGGCAACACTTTTCATCTCGTTCGCTACTCGAAAGGAACTTTTTTTCCACAAATCTAGAAGAAGAACCGAACCAAATTAGCTAATAAGAGAGCGGCCCACCAATCCAAGGCTGGACCCCTGAAACTGGAAAAAAGAATAATCAACACCATACCGCTCGATATAATCAAGAGCTTGAACGATACGCTGACAACATTTTATTTTAAAAAGAATTGCGAGGTTTATCTGATGCATTGCTTAATAATATCGGAAGGTCCAACCGCGTAAAATAATGCAACCTCTTCGAGCACTCGTACCGAGCCATTACTCGGGCTAGCTAACCAGCCAGAACAATTGATGACGCAACACATGCTGCCTCTAGAACATAATTTACTGAGGCAATATCAGGAACTGGAACAAGAGTTCTGTAAGTCCGAACATCTGCCTATGCGGCGACCTAATAAGCTGCCTAGCGAATAATAGGTTATTGCGGTATCTGCGTCGCCAATATTCTCGTAAAAGCATCGTAGAGAGCCAAGGGAACTACAAGGCCCTGCTCCCTTGCCCATCGGGAGCTCGTACAACTGGGACCTCCATACACGATCAAAAACACTTGGGGATTCGTCAATGCTAGCTCCACGCTAGACTGCTTCGTCTTGAACTCATACCGTTTGCTGATTTGTCGCACAAGGGTTCACAATTACCACGAAGGAATTAATGAAAATACTTTTGCATCCTAGACCGACGCACGATCAGAAAAGAAGGAAGTGAAACTTCCTAAATGCCATCATAGCCTCTCGTAGATAAGTACGGACGTCTACGTACCCATCAGCGAGACTCTACTAGACACTGTCTTAGTCTGGATAGACTCTAAACCGGGCTCTGATACCAACTGACACGACCCGGAATCCGGTTAGGCCGTGCGGGCACCCGACATACTCCCCTAGACCCGTCGGGCGAACCCTTACCAAATAAATCAGGAAAATAAATATAGCAATTTACAAATAAGGACAAAACTTAAAATAAAAACACAGACATACTGATACCCCTAAGCTGTACAAAAGAAATTACAGCTGACTACCCAACATGCTAGGTTTAGGGCTATCCAGACTAGACATCTAAGAGTACAAAAGAAGACAAATACCTCCTGTAGGGAGCAAAATGCAACTGATATAACAACAAATAAATTGGTGGCCATCCGGAATAAAAGCTGGCTCACCCTGACAGCTGAAGTCGTCTTCGCTCCTAAACAACGCGGCGAACTCAATCCTGGAACGGACCTGCCGAAACGAAATAGATAGACAAGAAACAAACAACAAACGAGGGTGAGTCAAAAGGACTCAATAAGTGGGGCAGACTAGCCACCTCAAAGAATAGGATAGCTAGCCAGGGAGAAAAGAAACAAATAAACCCAATTCCTTTTATTTAAATTACAAAAAGGCAGAGCCAGACAATAACTAGAAACACGTATGAAACCTTAAACTCAGCCAGGAATACGAGCCAGAAACTTATCAACAAATAAGCAATGCACGTATGAGCAGAACAGTAGTCATGTACCGCAAGTCTACACAATGGTATGAATTGAGATGAAATGAAATGAAGTGAGATGAAATGAAATATGATGCAAAGGGTCACATGTGCCCGTCCTCCCATCTCGAAGCGGAATACTCCTGCACTCGAGGGGAACCCAATCTGATAACCAACTGGAGCGGAATACTCCTGCTCCTGGGGCGGAATACTCCTGCACCCGATATAATATAAACCAAAACCAGAGGCGGAATACTCCTGCACTCTCTTGGGGCGGAATACTCCTGCACCCGATATAATACAATGGAGCGGAATACTCCTGCTCCTGGGGCGGAATACTCCTGCCCTCAATATGATATGCAATGTAATGCATATGAATGACATATAATGCAAATGAGTGCAATGTTATGCAATAATAACCCTTCACCGGCGCGGGACTCTCATCGACAACCGGGAAGTAGATGCCAACTTACAGCCAGGGTACAATACTCAAATCCTCAATGCAATACCAACAATAGGACATAACAGATAATATACAATGTAAATCCAAAGCTAAGGCGTAATGAGTACGCCTATCGGCAGCTACACACGTAAGGAATACGTGGTAGAAAATCCACGAGGCCAGGTGCCTCCAAAGAAATAGATATAAACACTTACCGTATTCCAAAGCTGTCCTGTTACTCAACCACTGCTTTTTCCTTTGTATTAGTTGCCAAACGATCTCTTTCTATCCAATAAGCAGAAAAATTATATCAAATAAAGCTAAAGGCTTCATTCCTAATGTTTTAGGGTAATCCAGTTAAGAACCTGATACCCTATTCGCATACGCAATACACAGGCCAGGCCTATATACAGGGTTTAAGGCCACATAACCAAATCCCAAATAAATTATATTTATAAGTTGCCCATAACTCACTGAGCACAAATACATAATCAATTTCATTATCGGGGTCCATTTGACCCTTTAAACTATCAATTTACGTCATTAGGGCGATGTCTAATATCCCTATTTTTACCGTAAAAATATATTTAAACACACGTAATAAACTCAAATACTATATTAGGATCATTACCTGAATGTTTCAGGGTAAAAATTTTACTTTTCTCCGGCCCCTTTTCTCATTTTCTGATATTTTCCCCTCTGCTGCGTCCTTCTCCTTTCTCTGCTCACGTTTCGTTCTCTGTTTCTGTTTTAGTTCGTTGTATCTGCTAACATATACAAGTTCTTATCACTTCTTTCTTTTTGTTTTTTCCTTATTTGTCTTTTCCCCTTTTCTTTTTCTTTTATTTTCCTTCTCGACGAAAATTAAAACGGTGCCCTATGATATTCGAAATAATTTCAACTTTTGCATAGCAGTTATACAAAATATATATAACATACTCGCGAAGGCGGATCTCAAATTGGACTCCCGAAACTCAAGATGCGAATTTAAATGAAAAGAAGTCAAATTATTTAACTTTCGGCATTTTAGCGGAAACTAGCCGAACAACATCGAAATTCACTTTCGAAAGTTTATAAAAATTACAAATAATCATACGAACCTAACGGCACTTTCGGATTTTGAATCGGAGCTCATTCGGCAAAACCGAACTCGAAAATCTCTTTTTAATATTTATCGCCAATAAAAACTGAAGCCTTCTTCCGATGCCTACCAAACGAGGTCTGATTTAACTCAAATTTTACAGACATGTCCTAATGGACATTACGAATATTTTAAAATTATCGGCACGCCAATCGGAGTCCTATCTTTCGAAACGACTAACCGAGGTCGTTTCAAATAATCAGTTGAATCAGCAATTACAATTATAGTAAAATTCTTCTTTCGAGTTTTACGGTCATTAGTTCATAAGAAAATTGATGTATTTGGTCTAAGGAAAATGAAATAGAGCTGCTGGAGAAAGCAAGTTGCAATGCTAAAATAAATAATACTCCTAGAAGGTATCTAGAAATTTGGAAAAGTGTATAAAAACATTCATATTTTGGTGACCAAATAAAGTAAAAAGCATTATTTAATTCTCTCTTACATTATACATTATAAGCTTAAACAAAACTAATTTTAAGTGACAGCATCAGCTATAACGTTAAGCTAAAGGAGTTCTAGAGACTAGTAGTTGCAGAAGTTAATTTCATTGTTTCAAATATTTTCTCAATGCGATAAAGAAAGGTTAATCGTCCACTTTACTAAGTCCAGCAATATTGGTTTACACTTTATAGTTCAAATGTCTTTAAGTCAGCTTGAAATAGCCAGAAATCTGACATTTATCGGCAATTATATAAAATCTTTTTCTCGGGAAAATGATCTGATACAAAGAAGTAAAGTTGAGTCTTGCCTTTTTAAGCTTTGTTTATGTTTGTGCTTCAAAATTTTGAGTGGAAGTGTATGCAAAAACTTCTTCAGTTTTGCCGCCGCCACCCCCCGCCCCCCTCCCAAAAAAAAAAAAAACAAAAAGCTTGGTTGTTCAACCAAAACGGCAAAATTATCCCTTTATCACAGTGGAGGTAAATCGAAATTACTTGGGGGAGTTGAAATGGGAAAAGATAGTTTTTGTTATTGGAATTGGATAACAATATTGCTAACTATTACTCTTTGCTTAGCTAGGTTATGGTTAAGGATGTCTTAAAAGTTTTAGTAACTTAAAACTTCTCATCGAAGTTTTCTCTCTCAAACCTAACACCTAGGAAATATCGAAATCAGATTTGATCTTATCCCATGATCTCAAAGGAAGATCAACCGATGGAAATTCACATCCCACCAGATCCCCCGGCGATCAAACTATCCTCACAGATTCCATGGAAAAATAAAAAATCATTCCTTGACTAATCTCGCCGGTTCCTATTCCAAATGACACAAATGATCCAAATGAATCAAAACACGTGTTTTCTTTTAATCACCAAAATAAAACCTCCCAAAATAATGATCATCCGAATCCAGATCCATTAAAAAACTCATAAACCGATAAAAGAATAAATTTTTCTACGATGGAATTAGAAAGATTATATCGCCCATGGCAATTCTTGGTCATAATTAAGTTATTTGGAAGAAAGATCAGTCACCAATACCTAAACTCCAAGCTACAACAGATATAGAAACCAACGGAGAACTTCCCACTAATAAATTTAGGATCGGATTTTTATAGAGTCAAATTCCTTAAGGAAGAAAATTTCAGGAACACCTTACATAACGGACCTTGGTTCATCAATGGGTTCTTCCTATCTATCACTAGATGGGAACCAAATTTCGTAGCATCACAGGCAAAGGTAACATATTCCATGATCTAGATCAGATTACCAGAACTTCCAATGGAATTCTACGACAAGGACGTTCTAACTAAGGTAGAGAATAACATTGGTAGACTTCTTAAGGTGGACACATGCACTTCATCTATCTTGAGAGGGCGCTATACAAGGATCTGTGTTCAAGTGCCAGTTATGCTGTTATTTTTCAACTGCATAACACGATGGTCCAGCACAAGTACTGGGATTAGTTTACAATTATGAGTATAGTACCCCAGATCAAAATGCTGTTATTTTCAGCTTCATAACACTATGGCTCCAGCACAAGCACTGGGGGACTAATGTATGTGATAGCAGTTTTTTATATATGAATAAATATTATTAAATTTTGTGATAGTAATTTAAGTTACACAATCTTTGTTGCAATTGATAACGTACAGAAACTGTAAAGACCATAGAAAATATAACTTCTTTGACTATATTTAATGTATTTTTGAAAAAATACATATCCCCTTAGCAGTTACTGACTTTTTGACTATAAATAACCCTTTGCAGTTAAAGCAAACTACAAATTTTTTTGAGACTTCATCTCCTCTTATAAACTACATAGTTTTTTTGAGAAAAGAAGATATGGCAGATGAAGACACTCGTGTGGAAGAACTAGGCAGGTTCGACAAGAAAGTCACATCAGCTTACTTTGATAGAGATGATTTTGTATGTTAAAAAGAAATGATCAAAGTATTTTTTATATTTTTCATTTATTTTTTCAGTGTTTTGTGGTTTTTTTATTAACTGTGAAATATTATTCTTTTTAGATCTTCCCAAAAAGTTGGAAGCGGAGGCTGCCAAATAAAAATGGAATGGCATGCATAATGTGTGAAGATGATGATAATGTATATGAGATGAACTTCAAAGTTGGGAAACACGCAAGGTGTAATGGATGAAAGGATATGATTATTAAAAAAGGCTTCGGGATAGGTAATATACTTCGTTTTGATCACCTATGGGACGAGATGATCAACGGTATTCCATCTGTTGTTTTTGAAGTTTCTGTCATAAACCATCAGGATGGTGCGGGAGATGGTGATGATGATGAAAGCAGTGATGATGATGATGATGATGATGATGATGATGATGATGATGATGATGGAGCATCAGCACAGAATCCAATTGTAATTGAATAATTTCTAGTAGTTTTAATATGTACTGTCTATGATTACTCTATATATTTTGTGTTCTAATTAAAACTACTGTGTTTATGAATATTTCTTATCTAATTGTGTTTTATATATTTGCATCTCTCATTAAGTAATTGTAATGCTTGATAAATAACTGAAATAGGAAACAGAAATTCAATCCTATTACAAGTACTGGAAGATCATATTCCATGTGGGTAGAAGTTCTGTGCACGAGGATTGAAGTTCTAGCCACATTACAAGTACTGGATTAGTTTACAATTATGAGTATAGGACCCAAATCAAAAATGCTGTTATTTTCAAATGCATAACACTATGGCTCCAGTAGAAGTACTGGGGACTAATGTATTTTTGATAGCAGTTTTTTATATATGAATAAATATTATTAAATTTTTGTTATTATGAAAATGTTGCTCATATAACAATTACTGGGGTAAAATACATATTACAAGTACTGGGATTACTTTACAATTATTAGTATAGGACCCCCAGATCAAAATGCTGTTATTTTCAACTGCATAACACCATTGCTCCAGCACAAGTATTGGGATTAGTTTACAAATATGAGTATAGGACCCCAGATCAAAATGCTGTTGTTTTTCAGCTGCATAACACCATGGCCCCAGCACAAGTACTGGGACTAATGTATGTGATAGCAGTTTTTTATATATGAATAAATATTATTAATTTTTGTGATTATGAAAATGTTGCTCATATTCAAACTACAGACTTTTGAAATTTATAAAACAGAATCTGTTGTGGATTTTAAATATTGTAAAAGTGTTCTTATAGTAATTTAAGTTACAGAATCTTCTAAGATTTTTTATTGACTTGACTTGTCATGTAAAACGACAAAAGAATCTATCTACTTTTCTTCATGTATTGTCAACAATATAACAATGTGAATTAAGTATGGTAGAGAGTTTTCAGGTCATTATGCTGGGGGTACTTTTAAAATAAGTAACGAGTCCCAGGATTTTACAGCAACAAAGTTACTCGACACAAATGCTGTGGATTTGCAAAGTTAAAGTAGGGAATATTTTGTGGATTTCAATATATTTTGGAACAGAGGTCTGTTGTAGTAATTTAAAGTACAGAATCTTTCCAGAATCTCTTTGCTTTCTTTTTGTGTTGTCAACTGTGTAATACTGTTACTTTAATACAGTTGAAAATCTCAGTTCAATCTTATCCTATACAGATACGACCCCACCTATAAAAAAAGTGATATCTTCTTTATTGGATTTTGTTAAATTTTCAGAGAAAGATGCAAGGAATCTTTACAGCTTTTTTGAGTTACAGTGTCAGCTAAATAGAAGAAATATTCTTTACAGGTTTTTTGTATTTTTATTTTCTACAAATTAGACAGTGGTGTTGTTTTTTCACTTGTACAAAACAAAATATTATTCCAAAAAAAAGGAAAAATAAAAAAGCATAAAATAAAAAATGGCTTGCAATGATGAAGTAAGAAGACAACAATGGCGCCAGTTGAATAACGATGTCAGGAATTTGAAAAGTGATCTTGAGTTTTTGAAAACTGAGGTATCAGTCGTGAAGAATAACTTGGATGTGTTGTTTGAATTTTTTGTAGCTTTCAGAGAGAAAAACAATAAAGATATGGATCGACTTTTTGAAAAACTCATGGACATTGAATTGCAGAACTTTACAGACTCAACCTCTGGTTCTAGCTCTCGCGTTCCTAGTAATCATTAATGTTTTACTGTATTTTGTTATGTGTTTCGGAGTGTTCTGTTTTTATTCTTCCATGTGTGTGAAGCAAGTGTAATTTATCTTTTCTTGTACTTGAGGATACTTCTTTTGTGTTTTTAGGAGTATGCTTTTATGTAATTTCTATGCTACTGTTAATGAAAAAGGCTGTAAGTTTGCCTTTTGTGTTGTGTGTAAAATGTTGACTCTTAAATAATGTTTATGTATAGTCCCAGCAATATATGCCCCATCATTTTTACACCAAGCCCCAGGATATTGTTATGGGGCTTTGGTTCAACGTAACACCAAGCCCCAGCATTTTTATGCTGCACAACAGGGGTGATTGAAGTGCAGCTTTATAAGCCCCAACATTTAATGCTGGACAACACACAAACTAATTCAAAAACCTGTTAAACAGTGTGACCCATTGTAAACAGTGTGACTTATCAGAACTGACGGGAAAATACACATTGTACCTTTTCAGAATTTTCAGAAGTGACTCTTACAAAAAAATGCCAATGTATATAAATTCCTACCCATAAAACAGATAGACAGGAATCCAATCTGTCATTTTTGTTATTGAACAAATAAAAAAGAGAAATTGTGTCAAATACTATCTGATCAAAAAGTATCTATGGAGAATGGCCACCGACTATCAAATGGCCACGGACCATCGAATGGCCACGGACCATTTAATGGAGGACAGGTTTTCCAGAATGGTCATGGACCATCAACTCAAAGGCATGTTATGAACTTGCCTTCAATACCAACAAACCTCTGTTGGCATTTTGACATTCTGAAGAATGAGGTGGAATCCTTGAACGAATTCAGAAAGAAATGTGAAGATAAGTTGTGGAATTTAAGGTATACGCAGCGACAATATTACGAAAAACTGATAGAATTGCTTATGGTAATGGCAGATCCCCTGAAATAGCACAATGGAGGGCCAGGAGAGCCCGTGTTTAGGAATTATAGAGAATAAACAAGGTTTTAATTTGATATATTATATATTGTTGTTCTTTCACATATTAGTAATTTTTTTATAATGATATCATGTATTAAAAAATGCAAACAGACAGTGTTAACATGTGTGTGAAGCAAGTGTAATTTATCATTTCTTGTACTTGAGGATACTTCTTTTGTGTTTTTAGAAGTATGCTTTTATGTAATTTTTATGTTACTGTTAATGAAAAAGGCTGTAAGTTTGCCTTTTGTGTTGTGTGTAAAACGTCTGATTCTTAAATAATGTTTATGTATAGTCCCAGCCATACATGCCCCAACATTTCTGATTAGAACTTTCTCCCTAAAACCCTTCTCTTACACACCATACCCCTTTAATTTGCATCGTCCAGACGAATTTCGAGTTCCTTTTTTTTTTCTCCCCTTAATATTTTGTCTGGTAACAAATGGACCATTTCCATTAGTAGGTAATTTAAGTGACAACTAACAACTCTTCTGTTGATAAATTAATGTTATTGGGCGGCGTTTCGACAGTTTCAAATGTTATATTTTATTCTTTTACAAATTATTCCCCATTATATGGCTACAGGATATTGTAATGGGACTTTGCTTCAACGTAATACTAAGCCCCAGCATTTAATGCTGGACAATAGAGGGGTGATTTTGAAGTGCAGCTTTATAAGCTAAAATATAGCATAGCTATAGGATATTGTAACGGGACTTTGCTTCAACGTAACACCAATCCCCAGAGTTTTATGCTGGGGCCAGTAGTTTAAGGCACATGGGTGCTCAAGATTTTTATCCTGAGACGTTATTGTAAATATAGAAGCTGTTCCAGTTTTTAAGAGTATGTCAGCAAATATCTCGGGTACCAGCATTTTACCAGGATAACATTGGCATACGAGAAGACCTCGAACTGGAAGAAACATGGGGAAGAACATAGAAACACAGCTTTTTTGACTACATTTATAGTGATATTTAATCTATTTTTGACTATACATATGCTCTTTGACCATAACAGTTGAACAAAAGTTAGTAACTCCTAGCCTATAAATAAGGCTTTGCAGTTGAAGTAAACAACAACTAATTGGCAACTAATTTAATTTTTCATCAAAACAATAATATGGAGGACGATCGTTGGGAGGAACTAGGCGATTTCACTATGCGAATAACAATATCATACTTCAAAAGAGATGATTTTGTATGTTAAAAAATTACGAAGTTATTTTTTATATTTTGTTCATCTAATTTTTCAATGTCTTTGATTTTTGTATTAACTGTGAAAGTTTATTTTTTCAGATCTTTCTAGAGAGTTGGAAACAGAAGCTGCCAAATGTCAGTGGATATGCATTTTTACTTTGTGAAAATGATGACACGGATTATGAAATGAAGTTCAAGGTTGGGAAGGGACATTCAAAGTTGTGTAATGGATGGAAGGAGATGCTTCAGCGTAAAGGCTACAGACTGAGTGACATGCTTCGGTTTAACCACGTTGTTCATGAGGTTTACAACGGTGTTGCCAAGATGGTTTTTGAAATTTCATTAGTAAACCATCAGGATCGTCATGGCCACAACAATAATGATGATGATGATGATGATGGCAGCAGTGAAGAAGATGTAGGGTCAGCCCAGAAGCCTATTGTAATTGAATAAGTTTTAGTAGTTTTTATGTTTTTTTAGTTAATGTGGGATGTTTATTTGTCTTTTTATTTCATGTGTGTTTTTAAGTTTTGAGCAGTTGATGAATTATGAACAGTATTTTTTCGTATTATGAACTGTAGACCCATGCCCCCATTTGAGTACATGTCAACTCACCTTTTTTAGCCCTTTTTGACATCATTTCAGCTACCCTATTTGCCCCTAAAAGCTGAAAGCAAGCTGTCCAACGATGGGACAACCCCATGGATTGGGCTAATTGACTATCTGGCCTATTAGGCTCACACTTAAAACTAAAAATCACTTAAAACACAAAAATACATATCTGAAATAATCTAAAGTCAGCCCAAAAACTAAACTTAAACAACCTAATGGGCCAAATCAAATTCTCAGTTAATTAGGCCCCCAAGACACAAAAAGGACCTAAGTCCAACACAAAAATTCAACAGAAAACACAATTTACACATGAAGCTAATGCCTTCTATTTTTCTTTTAAAATTCACATCCAAACATGTAGACATATACATTCAAACTAAAGATAAGACAAAAAGATCCAATTGGGTAGATGTTTCCTACACTCAAATGAGTGGATTAAAACTGATATATGCTCGAACTCAATGAATCTTGACATGAGTCAATGAATAACACATACACAAACTGAACATACATATGCTTAAGCAACTGTCCTTTAAATAGATGTCGGATTCACAACGTCAATACCAAAACACCAAACGGTTCTAAATGGAGAACATGAATGGAACAAAAATGAAAGTAATACCATTAACACTAATATGACACTAACAAAACTTTTAACAAACTGAAACATATGAACCGGATAAGATCACTGATGAAATAAAAGTAATAAAAATTTCTACGCTAACCCATCACAGATCCGAACTGAGGGCACCAACTTTTCAGGGACTGCTGGTACACACCATTGTCGTGTCTCCACTGCCTCAAAGCTGAGTAGTTGCCCTGCTTCATTCTCGAAGTACAATAACTGTCACAGATAATTCAAACACCTCGCCTTTGCAAGAGTTTTAGTGTCTCGCTAATGTTTTGATCCGATCTATGCCGAACGAGAGGGAATTTGAGAAAAAGATTTGTGATATGGAAAGAGGAGGTGAAGGCAGTTCCATGAGTGCATTCTTGTAAATTTCTAGTCGCCGACCGATGGTAGTTGGCGACGGTGAAACAGCAAACCAGACGGTGGTTAGTTGTGGAGGGAGATTTCTGGTGGGTGGCGAATATTTTGGCATGGTGGCCCTAAACCCTAAGAGGCTTGTGTTGAATGAAAGGAAAGTGAGAAAAAGAAAGTTTATATACTCTAGGGTTTGGGCATGTGGGCTGGATTACGGATGACGGGCTAGCGGGTCAAGGACAATTAGGCTAGCAGGCATGGTTATTGAGCTGACTTCCTTTTCTTTACTAGCATAGAGTCCAATCTTATACTATTTATACATTAACAACAATATTAACACTGAAAAGTCATAATTAGGGACTAATTAAAAATCACATATACTTAACAATAATTAACTTAACTTCAACCAAAATTAGGTGATTACAAGTAAGATTCATAATACTAAGCTTTCCATGTGATATTTTACAAACCTCTGACATCTCATAATGAAACTTCTTTCGTAGTAGAGAGTGGAAAAGTTATCTCAAGTAGCAATGTGGTACTTTATCCCAGGATACACTTACCAACAAAATGAGATTTGACAAATGTTGTATTTTGGTAACTTAGAACTTGAAATTTTGTAATAAAGAAGTGTAGATGCGAGATCAATAATAAGTTATGTGCTCATGTAGAGAAGAAATTAAATAAGAGCCTTCGAAGACAATCCAAGTGATTTTAATACGAAATGCTGCCCATAAAGAAGTTCTAATACTAGAAAATGCTAGCCATACATTGCAAGCTCAATAATATATTCTTATGCAGTGATTAATGGACCAATATCCACACCAATCTTTCAAAAAATTAGGGTGAGAAATAATATTTAGACTATAGTTTATACTGGCCTTCCCATTACTAGCCTTTGTAGTGCTATAAAAGTCCATGTACATAGCTACAAAAGTGATTCAAGAGTGTAAGTTTGGTGATTCAAACAAGACCCGTCTAAGTGATAATACTCATACTAAAACTGCGACAGTCTAAAAAAGAAGTCTCTAACTAACATGGATTTAACATAATTGATCAAGTCCATTGATATTTTAACATAAAATATACTAATGTAACTTAATAAAAGGGTAAATTGAAGCTAAATCTATAAGACACATGTTGTATAACTACTAAAGATCAGAGACATATATTGAGACGATCTCGATCAGTTGTTTTGTGAGTTAGGATGCCGATTAGTGTGCCAACAGTTTTAAAAGCTCTACATGGTCTATTAAGACATGTCTATAAAATTTGAGTTGATTCAAACCTCGTTTAGTAGATTTTTGAGGAAGGTTTCCATTTCGGTTGTTGGTAACAATTAAAAGAGGTTTCCAATCTCAATTTGAGTAAATAAGCTCCGACATGAAATTCAAGAGTTGAATTAGGTTTGTATGGTCATTTGTGACCTGTGGAATGTTTCAAAAGTTAAATATGAGGCCTCACTAAAGTTTTGAAAGTTAACAAAATTGACCTCTTCTCATGGAACTCTTATCTTGAGTTTCCGAGATCCGATTCGAATTCCATCTTTTCAAGTGTTTTATACCTGTCGTACAAAATTTAAGGTCATTTTGATCCTCGTAGGATCATGTTAGAACTTGAATCGCAGCACCAATAGGTGCTGGTGCAGAATTGTGCACCTTCTGGAGCAACCCTACAAAATCGTGCGCGTGGGGGCACGAGAGCATTGGATCTTGCCGCCCTAAAGCATGACCGCGCCCTTGGGAGCGCGAGGGCAAAGAAGGGTTGGCGTGTTGTAAAGTTATTAGTAAGTAAAATAAACCTATTTGTCTTGCCTTGGTTCGAGACACTAGTAGAGTCATGTTATTTTGTGAGGTTGTCTCGATTATGAAGGCTTTTCTAGTAAATTTTTGGAGCTTGCTTCTCATTAGAAGGTTGAATTGGCATGAATGTTGTGCCATAAGGTCATTTAATATCTATCTCTTCCATTGCGATTCTCTGGCTAGCATGAATAAGAAGTAGTCTAGCTTTGGTAGCCAGCAAATGGAAAGATGAGTTTCCTGAAGCTCTAGTTATTTATATCCTTTGTTCATTGCCAGCTCTTCTTGATCTAGCACTAGTGAGCTTGAGCTATTTATATCCGCTTGTGATATTTCTTATGTTGGGATGGAATGTGCGTCAATATAGTGAGGTAAGCATGTTGTTTGTGTCTCAAGGCTACCAAAGGCAATGGAGAGAATCACCCATCTCACGAATTGAAGCTATAGAGCAGTGATGCTTGTGGTAAAGGTTTGAGAGTCGTGAACTCGAGAGTTGCAACTGATTGGCAACTCGAGAGGGTAATTTAGTAGCTCAAATCTAAGTTGCGTCCTGCTTCGAGCTAGCCTTCCTTAGTCTAGCGAACTGAGGGAGGATAGCTATTTCTATTTAATTTAGATGTATGAGTTTACGCTATAAGTGAAGGAGTCTCCCTCCAATTCTGATTGCAAATATTAAATCTCTAAGGCATTGTTGAGCCGTAGGCTAAATCTTAGATTCGTCGGTCTGTTCTATATCAAAAAGTATATCGATGAGGTGATTCACCGGTGAGATCCTGCTAATAAATTCAGAGTTTTGTGTATCTTTGTTCAGAAAATATAAAACTCTCATTACGTAATATAGGAACGAGGAAGGGTCGGCTTAGTCAGAATAAGTTGAGCAATGGTGTTATGATATTTTTATAGATATTCTTTATTCTTGAGCCCTGTGTGCGTGTTATAATTATGATTCGATAATCATAAGATAGTGTATGTGGGGTAGTTGATGAAGGTCGTGCAAGTGCTCATGTTATCTATGTTAAATCTGCTTTAGACTGAAGCTCATTTGAGGACGAACAATAGTCTAAGTAGAGGAGAATGAAGCAACCTTGATAAATTGTTTCGCAAGTTAGGACTCCTATTAGCATGTCAACAGTCTTAAAGATCTGTAAGGTCCATTAGGACCTTTGAAAAAAATTTGAGCTGATTCAAACTTCGTATGGTACATTTTCAAGGAAGGTTTCCGTTTTGGTTGTCGGTAACCCTTAGAAGAGGTTTCCGAAATCGATTTGAGTAAAAAAGCTCTGATTTGAAATCCGAGAGTTTCACTAAGTTTGTATGGTCATTTATGACCTGTCGGAACTTTTGGAAGTGAAATCGACCTCTTCCCATGGGACCCCTATCTTAATTTTTGGAGATCTAGTTTGAGTTTTTTTCATCGCGAGCATGTCACAAAAATGTTGTATAACTTGTGAACAAAATTTGGGCTCATTACGAGCCATGTAGGGCCACATTCGGACCCGACTCATAGCACCAACATGTATTGATGCAGAATTTTGCACCATCTGGAACAGCCCTACGCAATCGCGCGCGTGGGGGCGCGAGAGTGCTGGATATTTGTTGCTCCCAACGCACACGCAAGTATACGTGGTCGACAAGTAATAAAGTGATAAGTAGAGTATCGTTCCCACGAGGACTATTCAGACTGAATCCTAGCAAACAATTTCTTAAAAGCTATTCAGGGATCTTTTTCAATGATGGTTGTGAAAGTTACTAACTAAAGGAAATAATTAAAACAATTAACTGAGATTAAGTAACAGAGCAAATTCTAAGTTGTTATCAATAATGGAGAAACGGTCCAGGGTCAGAGTCACAAACAATCCAGTTGAGTTTTCCAGTTGACTCTACTTCTTGATTTCCTAGATTGCTAACTAACAGGTTAATTGTACCCGTGAAAACCTTTCGATTCTTCACGGTCTATGCAGGCTACTCCAATCCCTATATGTCTATGGGTTGAATCACGTGCACGCATTAACGATCCTGTAATGAGTTAAACTAGGCAAGCAAGTATATGTCTATCCTACCCGCGAATTGGTTCCCCGATGCCCGGGTTCACAAACTAGCCCTACTCTTTCTTATTGCGTTCATAAATTCCCTCTTTCGAGTTCAATCTAAAAACCATAGATAGTGTTCAATTATCAGGCCTCAATAATCAAACAATTAAGATCAAGAAAGAATAAACAATCCGTAATGGTAAATCAATAGGAAGAAATCAACTTTCAAACATCAACCTTCATGTATTTACTCTAACCCTAGAACGAACAAACTATAGAATTAAAGAGAAGAATAAGAGAAAGAGAGAAAGAACTTGGTAGAAGACATCTAGGGCTCCTCCCCTCTTCTCCAAAACTTGCTCCAAAGTCTGAACTCCCATGAAAAACTAAGTAAAAGAGTATTTATAGAGTTTACAAACACCTAGTAATAAGTTAGACCCAAGCCTAGACGAAATAGGACATAAAAACGCGCACAAGGGGCGCTATAACGGGCGCCCCGCGCCTCGGAACGCGTGAGCTTGGACAGAGGACGTCAAAAGTTGGCCGCTACAAGCCCGCGCCGCATGGAAAAACGCGCAAGAGCCTGGGCGCGGTGGGCGGCGCGGCGCGCCTCCTGCAGCGCCAGGCTATTTTTCTGTTTCGTTTCTCCTTTTCTCGTTTCGTGTTGAGCCTTCGTGTGCTCGATCCAATCCTCAATCAAAATCAAATCTTTTCTTGCTCAATCATGCTCTTAAAAGCTCCAATTACATTGCGTAACAACCTACACACGCACGACATAAAATCAGTGTAAAACCACAGTCACAAGCTATAAAACAAGCGAATAAGGTACTAAAACGTGAGGAAATATTAAGGAAATATAGGCATAAAATGCCAAACATCACCACCCCACACTTGAACCTTTGCTCGCCCTCGAGCAAGTCACATCTCACTTCCCAACCTAGGTAAAACAGGTCTGCCTATGACTATGGTTGATACCGACCATTGAACCAATGCACACATGACTACTATGGATCCACAAACACGCCAACAATTTACCAAAACCAAAAATATGAGAACAACCACCCCAAAACAGCTCAAATGCACAAACTCAACTCAATGCAACCATGCTCCCACAAAATCACACCTATCTACTCAACCAAAAAGCCACGACTTCACCTATCTCATGCAAACCATGTGCCCTCACCAAAATGAAGCAAGAGAGTGTCCCCCAAATACCACACACAACAATGAATATCAAGAATAGAATGGGGACAATAGCATAGAAAGAATTCACTCACTCTCATGAAAATCTCACATGTCACACACGATGTACCATAGGCTTGCCCGTAGTGTAGGACTCCACTAAAGTAAGCTCACTCCAATCGGGATTAACTAGGACTTTAAAAGGTCGTAATGTAGGCTAAGGGGCTGGTAGGATACATATGGATAATAGTGACTACCTCCCTAAG
Source organism: Petunia x hybrida (assembly GCA_037355625.1). Taxonomy (NCBI): domain Eukaryota; kingdom Viridiplantae; phylum Streptophyta; class Magnoliopsida; order Solanales; family Solanaceae; genus Petunia; species Petunia x hybrida. The sequence goes on from JBBBVM010000450.1 coordinate 217,078, forward strand.
CACTTTAATACATCACATTTAATTTAAGCACAAATCTCATCAAACCACCCAATCAACAATTATCACAACTACACTTTCTCAACAAGTAGCATATTTTCTTTTCAAGCACACACTAGCAAGGAAGGGATATCTTTCTCTTTTTTTTCTTTTCTTCACACTTTTTTTCAACTTTGCTATTTTTTCTTTTCTTTTTCATTTTTTTTCAACCTTGCCAATGCTTTTCACTACTTCACAATTTCACAATTATCCCTCTTCATTAGTTCCACTCAAAAGTCTCCCAATATTCAACCACAACTCCAATCAACTATACAATATCAATAAAGTGCTTAAGGAGTAAGGGCCAAAAGAGTCAATTTAAAACAAATGGGTAGGCTCGGGGTGTGGGTGCCAACAAAAAGGGTCAATTCAAATCACAACAACAATTTTTCAAGATATATGTAAGGGTAGGCAAGTAAAAGAAGGCCTTGTATCATCTCCCGACTAGAGCAAACCTAGGATTTCGCTTTGCACACACACGGGGCAAGTTCTAGACATTAATATGCAACATGGAGCAACAAAAATATGCCTCACAACACACATTGCACGTGGTTCACACAAAGAGGCTCCATCAACAGCTCTCAATCAAGCATTTAGAGTGCAACTTGTGGAAAATTAAGCACTAATGCACAAAGGTTAACAATCAAGTCAAGCAAGCGGACTCAAGCATCTCAAGGGGGTTGTTCTATTTTTTCCTAGGCATGCATCACAATTAAAACCCAAGGACACCACAAATAGCACATGCAATCAATTCAAGTCCACCGGTATCAAACAAATCAAAGGGACCTAGCATTCCACCTATTTCTTTCGTCTAGGGTCACCTACAACTAACTACTCTAATCCTAAAAAATAAAAAACTACCCGGTTCAAAGGTCTATCCGTGGAAAAGAACCGAGGCCATAAGAAAAACCACGGGGTGGATGACATGTACCACTAACAAAACTAAAAGGAAAATCTTTTTGGAATTTTTCATTGGTTTTCTAATTTTTTTTTTATTTTATATATTAAAGCAAGAAACAAATAAAAACAAAGTCAAGTGACAAAAGAAAAAGTCCTAAGGTACATGCATCCTTAACCTCAAAAATAGATAAAGGGTAGTTCCCCACCCCACACTTAAACTAAGCAATGTCCTCAGTGCTAAAACTAAGAAAGTGCAAGGTAAAGAAAACTTCCCTGAAGATTCTAGTCCTTGGTGCTAGCATCCTCCAAGCTTCCATATAGTATGAGGTACTCAGACTTCCCCCATCAGGTCATCAATATTAGGCAAGGGTGAGGACACCCCACACTTAGCCTCGACATTACATGAACCTGCAATCCAAAGAATAACCCGAAGTAATATACAACCATAAAAATAATAATAAAAACAAATAAAAGTAAAGCAAACAAATTGGGTTGCCTCCCAAGAAGCGCTTGATTTAGCGTCGCGGCACGACGAAGACAACTTCATCACTTTTTTCCTCCACCTTGAACTTATGAATTGAATCCCCAACTTTGCTTCAAGTTTACAACTATGGTATTGGGGTGGTGGCAACAATACAAAAGGACTAAGTAACCATTGTCGCATTTTGCACTTCTTGGCCTTTAAATGAGGGATGTCATTTTGTCTCCTCGGCATCACAAACTCTAAAATATAGGCACCTTGTTCCTCCTCCCTTGGTTTCTTCATAGGCTCGGGTGGCTTAATCTTCATGTCACCATCCAAACACAATGTTGAAAAATGATTGGAATGAGGTCCAATGCGCTTCAATTCTAAAATTGCATTACTCTTGACACCCTCACTTGCACAAACAATAGAGTCCTCAAATATGATGTTTTCTATTTCCTCACTTGACTCTAATGTGATTTTTTCAACCTCGGCATCATCAACTAATATTTGGTCGAGTGGTAGGACTTCCACTTTTTGCTCCTCAAATTGGCTTCTAAGCTCTTCTATCTCAAATCTAGTAAGCACGACAACTGATAATTGAGCTTCAGACACCTCAACCATATCACTCAAATTCTCCTCCAAGTCGTGAATAGTCAAGCCAAATTCGTCGATCTCTTTCCCGAGCACAACCCTTTCTTCCATAAATTGCCTCGTCATATTTGTAAGTTCACTCCTGAAATCCCCATAAGCTTCTAAGAGTTTGGCTTGCTCCATTAGCCAAGTTTCGCTAACAACCTGCACTTTATCGATCCTGTCAAGCTCACAAACATCATTAGAATCATCACAAAAATTATTGGGGGAAGGAGCATGACACTTAGGACAATCATTCCACCTACCACCACACAATTTACAAAAATTCCAATCAAAGATGGTAGAAAATTCACATAACCAATCTCGCAGGGTTGAAAGAGTTGGACAATTTTCCCACAAGTGGGTTCCTCCGCAAAGTAGACAAGAATCAATAAAACTTGAGCAACTATCATTCGACCCACTTTCATTAAAAGATGCCATGTAAACTAGTAATACAATAATAAACTAAAGAATTAAAAAAAAAAAAATTAAACCTGAATAGAAAATAATAAATTGTTCAAAAAGAAAACAGTCAATTTAGTCCCCGGCAACGGCGCCAAAAACTTGTTGCTCCCAACGCACACGCAAGTATACGTGGTCGACAAGTAATAAAGTGATAAGTAGAGTATCGTTCCCACGAGGACTATTCAGACTGAATCCTAGCAAACAATTTCTTAAAAGCTATTCAGGGATCTTTTTCAATGATGGTTGTGAAAGTTACTAACTAAAGGAAATAATTAAAACAATTAACTGAGATTAAGTAACAGAGCAAATTCTAAGTTGTTATCAATAATGGAGAAACGGTCCAGGGTCAGAGTCACAAACAATCCAGTTGAGTTTTCCAGTTGACTCTACTTCTTGATTTCCTAGATTGCTAACTAACAGGTTAATTGTACCCGTGAAAACCTTTCGATTCTTCACGGTCTATGCAGGCTACTCCAATCCCTATATGTCTATGGGTTGAATCACGTGCACGCATTAACGATCCTGTAATGAGTTAAACTAGGCAAGCAAGTATATGTCTATCCTACCCGCGAATTGGTTCCCCGATGCCCGGGTTCACAAACTAGCCCTACTCTTTCTTATTGCGTTCATAAATTCCCTCTTTCGAGTTCAATCTAAAAACCATAGATAGTGTTCAATTATCAGGCCTCAATAATCAAACAATTAAGATCAAGAAAGAATAAACAATCCGTAATGGTAAATCAATAGGAAGAAATCAACTTTCAAACATCAACCTTCATATATTTACTCTAACCCTAGAACGAACAAACTATAGAATTAAAGAGAAGAATAAGAGAAAGAGAGAAAGAACTTGGTAGAAGACATCTAGGGCTCCTCCCCTCTTCTCCAAAACTTGCTCCAAAGTCTGAACTCCCATGAAAAACTAAGTAAAAGAGTATTTATAGAGTTTACAAACACCTAGTAATAAGTTAGACCCAAGCCTAGACGAAATAGGACATAAAAACGCGCACAAGGGGCGCTATAACGGGCGCCCCGCGCCTCGGAACGCGTGAGCTTGGACAGAGGACGTCAAAAGTTGGCCGCTACAAGCCCGCGCCGCATGGAAAAACGCGCAAGAGCCTGGGCGCGGTGGGCGGCGCGGCGCGCCTCCTGCAGCGCCAGGCTATTTTTCTGTTTCGTTTCTCCTTTTCTCGTTTCGTGTTGAGCCTTCGTGTGCTCGATCCAATCCTCAATCAAAATCAAATCTTTTCTTGCTCAATCATGCTCTTAAAAGCTCCAATTACATTGCGTAACAACCTACACACGCACGACATAAAATCAGTGTAAAACCACAGTCACAAGCTATAAAACAAGCGAATAAGGTACTAAAACGTGAGGAAATATTAAGGAAATATAGGCATAAAATGCCAAACATCACCACCCCACACTTGAACCTTTGCTCGCCCTCGAGCAAGTCACATCTCACTTCCCAACCTAGGTAAAACAGGTCTGCCTATGACTATGGTTGATACCGACCATTGAACCAATGCACACATGACTACTATGGATCCACAAACACGCCAACAATTTACCAAAACCAAAAATATGAGAACAACCACCCCAAAACAGCTCAAATGCACAAACTCAACTCAATGCAACCATGCTCCCACAAAATCACACCTATCTACTCAACCAAAAAGCCACGACTTCACCTATCTCATGCAAACCATGTGCCCTCACCAAAATGAAGCAAGAGAGTGTCCCCCAAATACCACACACAACAATGAATATCAAGAATAGAATGGGGACAATAGCATAGAAAGAATTCACTTACTCTCATGAAAATCTCACATGTCACACACGATGTACCATAGGCTTGCCCGTAGTGTAGGACTCCACTAATGTAAGCTCACTCCAATCGGGATTAACTAGGACTTTAAAAGGTCGTAATGTAGGCTAAGGGGCTGGTAGGATACATATGGATAATAGTGACTACCTCCCTAAGCACTTTAATACATCACATTTAATTTAAGCACAAATCTCATCAAACCACCCAATCAACAATTATCACAACTACACTTTCTCAACAAGTAGCATATTTTCTTTTCAAGCACACACTAGCAAGGAAGGGATATCTTTCTCTTTTTTTTCTTTTCTTCACACTTTTTTTCAACTTTGCTATTTTTTCTTTTCTTTTTCATTTTTTTTCAACCTTGCCAATGCTTTTCACTACTTCACAATTTCACAATTATCCCTCTTCATTAGTTCCACTCAAAAGTCTCCCAATATTCAACCACAACTCCAATCAACTATACAATATCAATAAAGTGCTTAAGGAGTAAGGGCCAAAAGAGTCAATTTAAAACAAATGGGTAGGCTCGGGGTGTGGGTGCCAACAAAAAGGGTCAATTCAAATCACAACAACAATTTTTCAAGATATATATGTAAGGGTAGGCAAGTAAAAGAAGGCCTTGTATCATCTCCCGACTAGAGCAAACCTAGGATTTCGCTTTGCACACACACGGGGCAAGTTCTAGACATTAATATGCAACATGGAGCAACAAAAATATGCCTCACAACACACATTGCACGTGGTTCACACAAAGAGGCTCCATCAACAGCTCTCAATCAAGCATTTAGAGTGCAACTTGTGGAAAATTAAGCACTAATGCACAAAGGTTAACAATCAAGTCAAGCAAGCGGACTCAAGCATATCAAGGGGGTTGTTCTATTTTTTCCTAGGCATGCATCACAATTAAAACCCAAGGACACCACAAATAGCACATGCAATCAATTCAAGTCCACCGGTATCAAACAAATCAAAGGCACCTAGCATTCCACCTATTTCTTTCGTCTAGGGTCACCTACAACTAACTACTCTAATCCTAAAAAATAAAAAACTACCCGGTTCAAAGGTCTACCCGTGGAAAAGAACCGAGGCCATAAGAAAAACCACGGGGTGGATGACATGTACCACTAACAAAACTAAAAGGAAAATCTTTTTGGAATTTTTCATTGGTTTTCTAATTTTTTTTTTATTTTATATATTAAAGCAAGAAACAAATAAAAACAAAGTCAAGTGACAAAAGAAAAAGTCCTAAGGTACATGCATCCTTAACCTCAAAAATAGATAAAGGGTAGTTCCCCACCCCACACTTAAACTAAGCAATGTCCTCAGTGCTAAAACTAAGAAAGTGCAAGGTAAAGAAAACTTCCCTGAAGATTCAAGTCCTTGGTGCTAGCATCCTCCAAGCTTCCATATAGTATGAGGTACTCAGACTTCCCCCATCAGGTCATCAATATTAGGCAAGGGTGAGGACACCCCACACTTAGCCTCGACATTACATGAACCTGCAATCCAAAGAATAACCCGAAGTAATATACAACCATAAAAATAATAATAAAAACAAATAAAAGTAAAGCAAACAAATTGGGTTGCCTCCCAAGAAGCGCTTGATTTAGCGTCGCGGCACGACGAAGACAACTTCATCACTTTTTTCCTCCACCTTGAACTTATGAATTGAATCCCCAACTTTGCTTCAAGTTTACAACTATGGTATTGGGGTGGTGGCAACAATACAAAAGGACTAAGTAACCATTGTCGCATTTTGCACTTCTTGGCCTTTAAATGAGGGATGTCATTTTGTCTCCTCGGCATCACAAACTCTAAAATATAGGCACCTTGTTCCTCCTCCCTTGGTTTCTTCATAGGCTCGGGTGGCTTAATCTTCATGTCACCATCCAAACACAATGTTGAAAAATGATTGGAATGAGGTCCAATGCGCTTCAATTCTAAAATTGCATTACTCTTGACACCCTCACTTGCACAAACAATAGAGTCCTCAAATATGATGTTTTCTATTTCCTCACTTGACTCTAATGTGATTTTTTCAACCTCGGCATCATCAACTAATATTTGGTCGAGTGGTAGGACTTCCACTTTTTGCTCCTCAAATTGGCTTCTAAGCTCTTCTATCTCAAATCTAGTAAGCACGACAACTGATAATTGAGCTTCAGACACCTCAACCATATCACTCAAATTCTCCTCCAAGTCGTGAATAGTCAAGCCAAATTCGTCGATCTCTTTCCCGAGCACAACCCTTTCTTCCATAAATTGCCTCGTCATATTTGTAAGTTCACTCCTGAAATCCCCATAAGCTTCTAAGAGTTTGGCTTGCTCCATTAGCCAAGTTTCGCTAACAACCTGCACTTTATCGATCCTGTCAAGCTCACAAACATCATTAGAATCATCACAAAAATTATTGGGGGAAGGAGCATGACACTTAGGACAATCATTCCACCTACCACCACACAATTTACAAAAATTCCAATCAAAGATGGTAGAAAATTCACATAACCAATCTCGCAGGGTTGAAAGAGTTGGACAATTTTCCCACAAGTGGGTTCCTCCGCAAAGTAGACAAGAATCAATAAAACTTGAGCAACTATCATTCGACCCACTTTCATTAAAAGATGCCATGTAAACTAGTAATACAATAATAAACTAAAGAATTAAAAAAAAAAAATTAAACCTGAATAGAAAATAATAAATTGTTCAAAAAGAAAACAGTCAATTTAGTCCCCGGCAACGGCGCCAAAAACTTGTTGCTCCCAACGCACACGCAAGTATACGTGGTCGACAAGTAATAAAGTGATAAGTAGAGTATCGTTCCCACGAGGACTATTCAGACTGAATCCTAGCAAACAATTTCTTAAAAGCTATTCAGGGATCTTTTTCAATGATGGTTGTGAAAGTTACTAACTAAAGGAAATAATTAAAACAATTAACTGAGATTAAGTAACAGAGCAAATTCTAAGTTGTTATCAATAATGGAGAAACGGTCCAGGGTCAGAGTCACAAACAATCCAGTTGAGTTTTCCAGTTGACTCTACTTCTTGATTTCCTAGATTGCTAACTAACAGGTTAATTGTACCCGTGAAAACCTTTCGATTCTTCACGGTCTATGCAGGCTACTCCAATCCCTATATGTCTATGGGTTGAATCACGTGCACGCATTAACGATCCTGTAATGAGTTAAACTAGGCAAGCAAGTATATGTCTATCCTACCCGCGAATTGGTTCCCCGATGCCCGGGTTCACAAACTAGCCCTACTCTTTCTTATTGCGTTCATAAATTCCCTCTTTCGAGTTCAATCTAAAAACCATAGATAGTGTTCAATTATCAGGCCTCAATAATCAAACAATTAAGATCAAGAAAGAATAAACAATCCGTAATGGTAAATCAATAGGAAGAAATCAACTTTCAAACATCAACCTTCATGTATTTACTCTAACCCTAGAACGAACAAACTATAGAATTAAAGAGAAGAATAAGAGAAAGAGAGAAAGAACTTGGTAGAAGACATCTAGGGCTCCTCCCCTCTTCTCCAAAACTTGCTCCAAAGTCTGAACTCCCATGAAAAAGTAAGTAAAAGAGTATTTATAGAGTTTACAAACACCTAGTAATAAGTTAGACCCAAGCCTAGACGAAATAGGACATAAAAACGCGCACAAGGGGCGCTATAACGGGCGCCCCGCGCCTCGGAACGCGTGAGCTTGGACAGAGGACGTCAAAAGTTGGCCGCTACAAGCCCGCGCCGCATGGAAAAACGTGCAAGAGCCTGGGCGCGGTGGGCGGCGCGGCGCGCCTCCTGCAGCGCCAGGCTATTTTTCTGTTTCGTTTCTCCTTTTCTCGTTTCGTGTTGAGCCTTCGTGTGCTCGATCCAATCCTCAATTAAAATCAAATCTTTTCTTGCTCAATCATGCTCTTAAAAGCTCCAATTACATTGCGTAACAACCTACACACGCACGACATAAAATCAGTGTAAAACCACAGTCACAAGCTATAAAACAAGCGAATAAGGTACTAAAACGTGAGGAAATATTAAGGAAATATAGGCATAAAATGCCAAACATCAATATTGCTGCCTCAAATGGTGACCGCGCCCTTGGGAGCACGAGGGAAAATAAGAGGTGGTGCATGGGCGCCCCTAGTGGCGCGAAGGCGCTGGTTTTAGAGTATAAAAGGCCTTGGTCGGCTTATTTTGTTCTGTATCCAATTCCAAGTGTTTCTAAGCTGTTCCAAGCTAATTTTAAGTTAACGAATCATCGGATATCATTAGGTATGGATTCCAAACTAGCTAATTTCATTAATTCATGAATTATGAGTTAGAATGCTATGTAATTTAGATTGGGAAGAAAGTGGGTAGAACCCTAACTTAAGAAATTGGGGAATTCATGTGAAATGAACTCAAAAATATAATTTAATAGCTTATTTGGACTCGTGGGAGTATGAGGAGTCAAAAAATGTACAATTTATGGGCGTTCGGGTAAGTCCGGACCAAAGGCATTCTCATAATTTTCTTCCATCTCCGGCTTATAGCTAAAGAATCAATTTGTGAGTGCTTATATAAGTAATTTCTCTTCTTTTGCTTTCAGGAAAGTGGTTTTAAGAGGCTTCGGGAAGGAAATGATTTCGTTCAATATTCGATTCGGCCGAGATTGAAATGTAAGTGGTTTCATCCTATACATTGGCGGCCTTTGACCCATGGATGACCTACCCATGTGTTCGTTATGTGCGTAGCTGCCGTATTGCGTACTTACTATGCCGAGATTCAATTTGCTTATTTATCTTAAAGTGTCGTATTGTTGTGTGACTTGTTGCTTTGTATCTTTGTATTGTGTGCCACTATGATGTGTTATCTTACATTAGGCTCTGTGTTAAGCCAAGAATATAAACTTCCTACTGTATGTATGAATATTATGTGCTAGACTTAGTGTAAATGTCATATTGCGGGAAAGATTACTGTTATCCTTGTGGTATATGTTAATAGGCCTTTAATGTAGCAATTTATTGCGAGTGAGGCTTAAATTGTGATTATGGGCATCAATTGAGGAATAGGAAAGCCTTATTAAGTTGTGAATGTTGAAATATCATTTGATTAAGCGATGAAAGACATGTGTTTGTAATAGTGATGGATATGTACTGATATTAAAAGGGTTTCTATGTCATTTGCGGGTAGGAGGATTCCGCCCTAGGAGCAGGAGGATTCCGCTCCTTGCAACTTATTGAGGGGAGTAGGAAGTTTCTGCTCCTTGCATCTTATTGAGGGTAGAGGATTATGTCCCAGAGTAGGAGAATTATGCTCCATTGATATGGCACATGTGACCTTATTGTATCAAACTACATTTGTATCATGTAGTGACAAGGATTTTTGTATGATACTTGATTGGTATTCCATGTCTTTGGTATGCTTGATATACGAGATTGACTTGTTTGTCCGTTGTTTACTTCTTGTTTCCCTTATTAGCTAGTTAGTCCTTGGTATAGATATTATTGCGTGATATTGAGTTCAAGAGGGGACTGGGTGCTGGTGTAATGCGAGTAATTCGAGGTTGTAGTAAGCTACTGATATATGTATATGTTTTCAGGAGTGTATTGGTTTGTTGGTATAAGTATTGCATGCTATAGTTACTGTGTGGTTATTTTTTTTAGTTTCTTGTCTTCCCGGCTAGGTTACCTGTCTCTGCAAGGTTGCTAGCTAGCCCCCAATTACATAGTCCTTTTGACTCACCCTCTATTTGTTTCTTGTCTATCTATTTTGTGTCGGCAGGTTCGCTCCAGGATTGAGTTCGCCGACTTATTGGGGTGCGAAGATGACTTTAGCTGTCAGGGTGAGCTAGCTTTTTTTCAGGATGGCCACTGAATTTATGTCTATTATAACAATATTATTTTTCTCCCTTGGGGAGGTGTATATACTTCGTTTGTATTTGATGCAAGATTAAACTACCAAAATAAGAAACAAGGATAAAAGCTAGACACTCAATGATCTACCAAGAATTGCAAGTAGGAACTAGTCTACTTACCTTCTTGATGAAGCCAAAGAGGACCTAAACTAAACAAACAATCCTCAAGACAACTAGGAATTAAAAATTGTAAGATCATGCTTTGGAACGAGTGCAATTTCGATTCACACCAAAAATTGGACAAGTTCACACGTTTTGTTATAGAGAGCAAAACCTGCGTTTTTGTTATGTCTAAAGGTTCTAAATGAAAATAATGACTAAGGTATGCTTATATAGGTGTAGATAAGCTTCCTATAATACTAACGTAAAAGCCACAGGCTGGCTATATTTAAAGTGACCACGCAGGGTCAATAAAGAGTCATTCATCTAACAAAGACTGTCTATGCAAAAATAAAAAATAAAAGCTCGTTGAGTTCATTAAGTTGCTGCCCGGATATTGAATTCGATGCCCCAAACAATGAGCTCGTTGAGTAGCTCGTTGAGCTCTCTAAGTCTCGGCCTCAACTTGCTTCAATCGTCTGATAATGGGAAAACTAGGGGAGTGATAAAATAAAGATAAAGCGAGACGCGACTTAAATAACTTACGAGGTAGCACCAAAGAACGATGTTTTGATACACCCTCGTTCGGGTCAAGTAGAACCTACGCTATGCAACTATCCTCAAGAGACACCCGACCCTTGCAAATAGAATGATCAAGAGGGTTGAAGGTCAACTTGGATTCTTCCAATTGATTTCAAGCCAAAACAATACATAGTTTTTTAAAGCAATTCTCTTTAATGTTTTGTGTTCAAGGTAGGTTGAAGACATAAATGAGCTAAGGAGTATATTTATAACACTCTTTCACAATATTATTAAATGCCTAAAAAGCCCTTAGCTAGGTAGAAATATAATAGAACACTTAGGGCTAAAATAGGAAGTTTATACAAAAAGTCTAGGAATTCAGCAATTCAGGCGCTCGGCCTAAAGCTAGGCGCTCGGCCTAAAGCTAGGCGCTCCACCTGGTGGAGCCACTGACCAAGGAAGTGTGTTGCTGAGGAGCTCCGCCTCGTTGGTCAGGCGGTCCGCCTGGGGCTGCCTTGTCTGAGCCGCTCCGCCTCCTGTCAGGCGCACCTCCTGGGCGGTTCACTGCTAGGCGCACCTCCTGGGTCCAGGCGCTCCGCGTAGCCCTGAAGCGTAGGTGTCCCTCCATCAATCGAGCTCAAATGCATGATCTTCAAATCATCTCCGGAGCTCGTATCATCAATGCCCTTCCGAATCAAATATAAGTGAGCATCATGGATTTCTTTGGCTTGGCTTCTAGTAAAGGGCCTTGTGGTTGTTTGCCCCGCATCATCCTCCTCTTCCTGAGAAGATTTCGTCCTCGAAATTAAGGCATCATCCTACACGGCATTGTCACCTACATCAACAGGAGCCAAGTCACTAACATTAAAAGTATTTGAAACATTGTACTCACCGGGTAAATTGATCACATAGGCATTGTTGTTGATCTTGAAGAGCACTTGGAATGGTCCATCTCCTCGGGGTGCCAACTTCCCTTTCCTAAGGTTTCGAAACCTCTCTTTAAAGAAGTACACCCACACCCAATCTCCTTTTTTTGAGTTCCAACTTCTTCCTTCCCTTGTTCTTCTTGAAGGCCACCTTTGCATAGGCTTCCTCCAAGCTCTTCCTTTCCTTGGCATGGATCTCAAGCATTGCTTTAGCTCAACTTTTACCTTCAAAACTAACAACCATATCCTTGGGCAAAGGGGTTAGATCAAGTGGAATCAAAGGATTAAAATCATAAACGCACTCATATTGAGTCATGCCAATCATGCTATGCAATGTACGGTTATATGCAAACTCCATAAGAGGCAACATTTCAACCCAAGTTCCGACCTTGCCTCGGGTCATAGCTCTAAGAAGATCACCCATAGTTCGGTTCACCACCTCGGTTTGGCGATCCGTTTGAGGGTGGTGGGACGTAGAGAACAACAACTTGGTGCCAAGATCACCCCAAAGTCACCTCCAAAAATGACTAAGGAACTTAGAGTCCCTATAACTCACATTGGTTTGAGGCACACCATACAACTTTAGCACATTATCAATGAACAAAGAAGCTACATGTTGTGCATCATGACTCTTTTTACATAGAATGAAGTGAGCTATATTAGAGAACCTATCCACGACACCATAAATGCTATCATGTCCCCCCCCCCTTAGACTGTGGCAATCCCATAATAAAATCCATAGAAATATCCATCCATGGGATAGTAGGAATAGGAAGGGGAGTATACAAACCATGGTGATTAGATTTGGACTTAGCATGCTTGCAATCCAAGCAAGTTTTGCAAAGTCGCTCAACTAGCAATCCCATCTTTGGCCAATGGAATTGCTCCATGAGACTGGCCAAGGTTTTGTTTCTCCCAAAGCGACCCATCAAGTCCACACAATGTGGTTCACGAACAAACAACTCTCTCTATGAGGACTCGGGCACACAAACTCTACCATTCTTAAAGATATAGCCATCAACCCATTGGTACTTCCCAACTCTTTCCCCCTTTTCAAGAGCTTCATGAATACTCTTTAGCTTAGGGTCATGAGCATACATCAATTTAATACTCTCAAAACCAATGAGCTTGGAAGTAAGAGTGATGGCAAGAGCAAACATAAGAGAGAGTACATCAGCCACAACATTGTCTTTCCCTTTCTTGTAATGAATCACATAGGGAAAAGACCCGATGAACGCCACCCATTTGGCATGCCTTTTGTTCAACTTCTCTTGGCCTCTAAGATGCTTGAGTGACTCATAGTCACTCTTGATCACAAATTCCCTAGGCCATAGATAGTGTTGCCAATGAGCTAGAGCTCTCACAAGGGCATACAACTCCTTGTCATACGTAGAGTAATTCAAGGTTACACCCTTCAACTTTTCACTAAAGTAGGCAACGGGTTTCCCTTCTTGCATAAGAACACCCCCAATTCCCACCCCGAGGCATCACATTCAACCTCTAAAGCCTTCCCGAAGTTGGGTAATTGCAACAATGGGGCGGTACTTAACCTACTTTTCAACTCTTGGAAAGCCTTCTCTTGAGGCTCTCCCCACACAAAGGACTTGTCCTTCTTCATCAACTTGGTGTGTCGTGCGGCAATGGGGCTAAAGTCCCTCATAAAGTGCCTATAGAAACTAGCAAGGCCATGAAACTCCTAACATGCGACACAGTAGTAGGAGTAGACCAATCCCTAATAGCTTCTACTTTGGACTCATCGACCTCTACGCCATTGGCACTAACAATAAACCCAATAAAGACAACCTTTTCAAGACAAAAGGCACACTTTTTAAAATTGCCATAGAGCTTTTCGGCTCTTAACACTTCAAGAACTTGACTCAAGTGGCCCACATGGTCATCTATTTATTTACTATATATCAAGATATCATCAAAATAGACGACCACAAACTTGTTGATAAACGACTTTAAGAAATGGTTCGTCAATCGCATGAAAGTGATAGGTGCGTTGGAGAGGCCAAAAGGCATCACCAACCATTCATAGAGACCAAACTTGGTCTTGAATGCGGTTTTCCACTCATCACCTGGTTTCATCCGGATTTGGTGGTAGCCGGACCTAAGATCTATCTTGGTAAAGACACTAGACCCAGTCAATTCATCAAGCATGTCATCAAGTCTAGGAATAGGATGACGATACTTTACCGTTATCTTGTTGACCGCTCGGCAATCAACACACATCCTCCATGTCCCGTCCTTCTTTGGCATAAAAATGACCGGTACGGCACACGGACCCAAGCTCTCACGAACCAAGCCTTTGTTGAGCAACTCATCCACTTACTTTTGCAACTCCTTTGTATCCTCAGGATTGCTCTTATAGATCTTGGAGCAAGGCTAAAGTCGATTCACTAGCTAAACCAAGCAACCGACCACAACAAGGCCACCAAAATCAGCAACTAAAAAAGCCCGTGGAACCTCCATTGAACCTTTAAAATGACAAGATTTATGCTGCAAAAGACCTTTGGTGTAAAGGCTTTTGGTTCTAAATCTTCCTACCAAACTTACTTATTTTCTCTCAAGTATTCTTCTCTCATTTAATGTTCTTTTATTTTTAAGCTTGTGCCCCCCTCAAATGTAAGAGTGAATACTTTCTTATATAGACCAAAGGTTGAGTGTTTGGTTGGGTAAAGGTACAAGACCCATGCCCCCATTTGAGTACATGTCAACTCACCTTTTTCTAGCCCTTTTTGACATCATTTCAGCTACCCTATTTGCCTCTAAAAGCTGAAAGCAAGCTGTCCAACGATGGGACAACCCCATGGATTGGGCTAATTGACTATTGGGCCTACTGGGCTCACACTTAAATCTAAAAATCACTTAAAACACAAAAATACATATCTGAAATAGTGTAAAGTCAGCCCAAAAACTAAACTTAAACAACCTAATGGGCCAAATCAAATTCCCAGTTAATTAGGCCACCAAGACACAAAAAGGACCTAAGTCCAACACAAAAATTCAACAGAAAACACAATTTACACATGAAGCAAATGCCTTCTATTTTTCTTTTAAAATTCACATCCAAACATGTAGACATACACATTCCAACTAAAGATAAGACAAAAAGATCCAAATGGGTGGATGTTTCCTACACTCAAATGAGTGGGTTAATACTGATATACATGCTCGAACTCAATGAATCTTGACATGAGTCAATGAATAACACATACACAAACCGAACATACATATGCTTAAGCAACTGTCCTTTAAATAGATGTCGGATTCACAACGTTAATACCAAAACACCAAACGGTTCTAAATGGAGAACATGACTGGAACAGAAATGAAAGTAATACCATTAACACTAATATGACACTAACAAAACTTTTAACAAACGGAACATATGAATCGGATAAGATCACTGATGAAATAAAAGAAATAGAAATATCTACGCTAACCCATCACAGATCCGAACTGAGGGCACCAACTTTTCAGGGACTGCTGGTACACACCATTGCCGTGTCTCCACTGCCTCGAAGCCGAGTAGTTGCCCTGCTTCATTCTCGAAGTACAACAACTGTCACAGATAATTCAAACACCTCGCCTTTGCAAGAGTTTTAGTGTCTCGCTAATGTTTTGATCCGATCTATACCGAACGAGAGGGAATTTGAGAAAACGAGTTGTGATATGGAAAGAGGAGGTGAAGTCAGTTCCATGAGTGTATTCTTGTAAATTTCTAGTCGCCGACCGATGGTAGTTGGCGACGGTGAAACAACAAAGCAGACGGCGGTCAGTTGTGGAGGGAGATTTCTGCTGGGTGGCGAATATTTTGGCATGGTGGCCCTAAACCCTAAGAGGCTTGTGTTTAATGAGAGGAAAGTGAGAAAAAGAAAGTTTATATACTCTAGGGTTTGGGCATGTGGGCTGGATTACGGATGACGGGCTAGCGGGTCAAGGACAATTAGGCTAGCAGGCATGGTTATTGAGCTGACTTCCTTTTCTTTATTAGCATAGAGTCCAATCATATACTATTTGTACATTAACAACAATATTAACACTGAAAAGTCATAGTTAGGGACTAATTAAAAATCACATATACTTAACAATAATTAACTTAACTTTGATCAAAATTAGGTGATTACTAGTAAGATTCATAATACTAAGCTTTCCATGTGACATTTTACAAACCTCTGACATCTCATAATAAAACTTCTTTCGTAGCAGAGAGTGGAAAAGTTATCTGAAGTAGCAATGTGGTACTTTATCCCAGGATAAACTTACCAACAAAATGAGATTTGACAAATGTTGTATCTTGGTAACTTAGAACTTGAAATTTTGAAATAAAGAAGCGTAGATGCGAGATCAATAATAAGTTATGTGGTCATATAGAGAAGCAATTAAATAAGAGCCTTCGGGGACAATCCAAGTGATTTTAATTTGAAATGCTGCCCATAAAGAAGTTCTAATACTAAAAAACGCTAGCCATACATTGCATGCTCAATAATATATTCTTATGTAGTGATTAACGGACCAATATCCACACCAATCTTTCAAAAAATTAGGGTGAGAAAGAATATTTAGACTATAGATTATACTGGCCTTCCCATTACTAGCCTTTGTAGTGCTATGAAATTCCATGTACATAACTACAAAAGTGATTCAAGAGTGCAAGTTTGGTGATTCAAACAAGACACGTCTAAGTGATAATACTCATACTAAAACTACGACAGTCTAGAAAAGAAGTCTCTAAATAACATGGATTTAACATAATTGATCAAGTCCATTGATATTTTAACATAAAATATACTAATGTAACATAATAAAAGGGTAAATTGAAGCTAAATCTATAAGACACATGTTGTATAACTACTAATGATCAGAGACATATATTGAGACGACCTCGATCAGTTGTTTCGTGAGTTAGGATGCCGATTAGTGTGCCAACAGTTTTAAAAGCTCTACAAGGTCTATTAAGACATGTCTATAAAATTTGAGTTGATTCAAAGCTCGTTTAGTAGATTTTTTAGGAAGGTTTTCATTTCGGTTGTTGGTAACACTTAAAAGAGGTTTCCGATCTCAATTTGAGTAAATAAGCTCCGACTTGAAATTCAAGAGTTGAATTAGGTTTGTATGGTCATTTGTGACCTGTGGAAAGTTTCAAAAGTGAAATATGAGGTCTCACTAATGTTTTAAAAGTTAACAAATTTGACCTCTTCTCATGGAACTCCTATCTTGAGTTTCCGATATTCGATTCGAGTTCCATCTTTTCAAGCATGTCACACAAGTAAAATTTAAGGTCATTCTGATCCTCGTAGAATCATGTTAGAACTTGAATCGCAGCACCAATAGGTGCTGGTGCAGAATTGTGCACCTTCTGGAGCAACCCTACAAAATCGTGCGCGTGGGGGCACGAGAGCATTGGATCTTGCCGCCCTAAATCATGACCGCGCCCTTGGGAGCGCGAGGGCAAAGAAGGGTTGGCGTGTTGTAAAGTTATTAGTAAGTAAAATAAACCTATGTGTCTTGCCTTGGTTCGAGACACTAGTAGAGTCATGTTATTCTATGAGGTTGTCTCGATTATGAAGGCTTTTCTAATAAATTTTTGGAGCTTGCTTCTCATTAGAAGGTTGAATTGGCATGAATGTTGTGCCATAAGGTCATTTAATGTCTATCTCTTCCATTGCGATTCTCTGGCTAGCATGAATCAGAAGTAGTCTAGCTCTGGTAGCCAGCAAATGGGAGCACTAGTGAGCTCTAGTTATTTATATCCTCTTTTCATTGCTATCTCTTCTTGTTCTAGCACTAGTGAGCTTGGGCGGTTTATAGCCGCTTGTGATATTTCTTATGTTGGGATGGAATGTGCGTCAATATAGTGAGGTAAGCATGTTGTTTGTGTCTCAAGGCTACCAAAGGCAATGGAGAGAATTATCCATCTCGCGAATTGAAGCTATAGAGCAGTGATGCTTGTGGTAAAGGTTTGAGAGTCGTGAACTCGAGAGTTGCAACTAATTGGCAACTCGAGAGGGTAATTTAGTAGCTCAAATCTAAGTTGCGTCCTGCTTCAAGCTAGCCTTCCTTAGTCCAGCGAATTGAGGGAGGATAGCTATCTCTATTTAATTTAGATGTATGAGTTTATGCTATAAGTGAAGGAGTCTCCCTCCAATTCTGAGTGCAAATATCAAATCTCTAAGGCATTGTTAAGGCGTAGGCTAAATCTTAGATTCGTCGGTCTGTTGTATTTCAAAAATTATATCGATGAGGTGATTCATCGGTGAGATCCTGCTAATCTATTCAGAATTTTGTGTATCTTTGTTCAGAAAATATAAAACTCTCATCACGTAATATAGGAACGAGGAAGGGTCGGCTTTGTCAGAATAAGTTGAGCAATGGTGTTATGATATTTTTATAGATATTCTTTATTCTTGAGCCCTGTGTGCGTGTTATAATTATGATTCTGTAATCATAAGATAGTGTATGTGGGGTAGTTGATGAAGGTCGTGCAAGTGCTCATGTTATCTATGTTAAATCTGCTTTAGACTGAAGCTCGTTTGAGGACGAACAATAGTCTAAGTAGAGGAGAATGAAGCAACCTTGATAAATTGTTTCGCAAGTTAGGACTCCTATTAGCATGTCAGCAGTCTTAAAGATCTGTAAGGTCCATTAGGACCTTTGAAAAAAATTTGAGCTGATTCAAACTTCGTATGGTACATTTTCAAGGAAGGTTTTCGTTTTGGTTGTCGGTAACCCTTAGAAGAGGTTTCCGAAATCGATTTGAGTAAAAAGCTTTGATTTGAAATCCGAGAGTTTCACTAGGTTTGTATGGTTATTTATGACCTGTCGGAACTTTTGGAAGTGAAATTTGAGGGTGTTGGGATAGTTTCACCAAAGTTTTGAGAGTTTAGAAATCGACCTCTTCCCATGGGACCCCTATCTTAATTTTTGGAGATCTAGTTTGAGTTTTTTTCATCGCGAGCATGTCACAAAAATGTTGTATAACTTCTGAGCAAAATTTGGGCTCATTACGAGCCATGTAGGGCCACATTCGGACCCGACTCACAGCACCAACATGTACTGATGCAGAATTTTGCACCATCTGGAACAGCCCTACGCAATCGCGCGCGTGGGGGCGCGAGAGTGCTGGATGTTGCTGCCTCAAAGTGTGACCGCGCCCTTGGGACCACGAGGGAAAATAAGAGGTGGCGCATGGGCGCCCCTAGTGGCGCGAAGGCGCTGATATCAGAGTATAAAAGGCCTTGGTCGGTTTATTTTGTTCTTTATCCAATTCCAAGTGTTTCTAAGCTGTTCCAAGCTAATTTTAAGTTAACGAATCATCGGATATCATTAGGTATGGATTCCAAGCTAGTTAATTTCATTAATTCATAAATTATGAGTTAGAATCCTATGTAATTTAGATTGGGAAGAAAGTGGGTAGAACCCTAACTTAAGAAATTAGGGAATTCATGTGAAATGAACTCAAAAATGTAATTTAATAGCTTATTTGGACTCGTGGGAGTATGAGGAGTCAAAAAATGTACAATTTATGGGCGTTCGGGTAAGTCCGGCCCAAGGTCATTCTCATAATTTTCTTCCATCTCCGGCTAATAGCTAAAGAATCAATTTGTGAGTGCTTATATAAGTAATTTCTCTTCTTTAGCTTTGAGGAAAGCGGTTTCAAGAGGCTTCGAGAAGGAAATGAGTTCGTTCAATATTCGATTCGGCCGAGATTGAAATGTAAGTGGTTTCATCCTATTCATTGGCGTCCTTTGACCCATGGATGATCTACCCACGTGTTCCTTATGTGCGTAGCTACCGTATTTCGTACTTAGTATGCCGAGATTTAATTTGCTTATTTATCTTAAGGTGCCGTATTGTTGTGTGACTTGTTGCTTTGTATCTTTGTATTGTGTGCCACTATGATGTGTTATCTTACATTAGGCTCTGTGTTAAGCCAAGAATATAAACTTCCTACTATATGTATGAATATTATGTGCTAGACTTAGTGTAAATGTCATATTGCGGGAAAGATTACTGTTATCCTTGTGGTATATGTTAATAGGCCTTTAATGTAGCAATTTATTGCGAGTGAGGCTTAAATTGTGACTATGGGCATCAATTGAGGAATAGGAAAGCCTTATTAAGTTGTGAATGTTGAAATATCATTTGATGAAGCGATGAAAGACATGTGTTGGTAATAGTTATGAATATGTACTGATATTAAAAGGGTTACTCTGTCATCTGCGGGTAGGAGGATTCTGCCCTAGGAGCAGGAGGATTGCACTCCTTGCAATTTATTGAGGGGAGTAGGAAGTTTCTGCTCCTTGCATCTTATTGAGGGTAGAGGATTATGTCCCAGAGTAGGAGAATTATGCTCCATTGATTGGGCACATGTGACCTTATTGCTTCAAACTGCATTCGTATCATGTAGTGACAAGGATTTTTGTATGATACTTGATTGGTATTCCATGTCTTTGGTATGCTTGATATACGAGATTGATTTGTTTGTCCGTTGTTTACGTCTTGTTTCCCTTATTAGCTAGTTAGTCCTTGGTATAGATATTATTGCTTGATAATTAGTTCAAGAGGGGACTGGGTGCTGGCGTAATGCGAGTAATTCGAGTAGGTAGTAAGCTATTGATATATGTATATGTTTTAAGGAGTGTATTGGTTGGTTGGTATAAGTATTGCATGCTATAGTCACTGTGTGGTTGTTTTTTATTAGTTTCTTGTCTTCCCAGCTAGTTGACCTGTCTCTGCAAGGTTGCTAGCTAGCCCCTAATTACATAGTCCTTTTGGCTCACCCTCTATTTGTTTCTTGTCTATCTATTTTGTGTCGGCAGGTTCGCTCCAGGATTAAGTTCGCCGACTTATTGGGGCGCGAAGATGACTTTAGCTGTCAGGGTGAGCTAGCTTTTTTTCAGGATGGCCACTGAATTTATGTCTATTATAACAATATTATTTTTCTCCCTTGGGGAGTTGTATATACTTCGTTTGTATTTGATGCAAGATTAAACTACGAAAACAAGAAATAAGGATAAAAGCTAGACACTCAATGATCTACCAAGAATTACAAGTAGGAACTAGTATACTTACCTTCTTGATGAAGCCAAATAGGACCTAAACTAAACAAACAATCCTCAAGATAACTAGGAATTAAAAATTGTAAGATCATGCTTTGGAACGAGTGCAATTTCGATTCACACCAAAAATTGGACAAGTTCACACGTTTTGTTATAGAGAGCAAAAACTGCATTTTTTAATGTCTAAAGGTTCTAAACGAAAATAATGACTAAGGTATGCTTATATAGGTGTAGATAGGCTTCCTATAATTCTAACATAAAAGCCACAGGCTGGCTATATTTAAAGTGACCACGCAGGGTCAATAAAATGCCATTCACCTAACAAAGACTGTCTATGCAAAAATAACAATTAACAGCTCGTTGAGTTCATTAAGTTGCTGCCCGGATATTGAATTCGACGCCCCAAACAATGAGCTCATTGAGTAGCTCGTTGAGCTCCCCAAGTCTCGGCCTCAACTTGCTTCAATCGTCTGATAAGGGGAAAACTACGGAAGTGATAAAATACATGGACCACTTCCTTTCTGTTGTTGCCAGCGCTTTCCCGGGCCGAGCCGGAATTTTTTATTATAAAGGGCAGGCTTGATACACCTTCGTTCGAGTCAAGTAGAACCTATGCTACGCAACTATCCTCAAGAGACACCCGCCCTTACAAATAGAATGATCAAGCGGATTGAAGGTCAACTTGGATTCTTCAAATTGATTTCAAGCCAAAACAATACATGGTTTTTTAGAGCAATTCTCTTTAATGTTTTGTGTTCAAGGTAGGTTGAAGACATAAATGAGCTAAGGAGTATATTTATAACACTCCTTTACAATGTTATTAAATGCCTAAAAAGCCCTTAGCTAGGTAGAAATACAATACAACACTTAGGGCTAAAATAGGAAGTTTATACAAAAAGTCTAAGAATTCAGCAATTCAGGCGCTCGGCATAAAGCTAGGTGCTCCACCTGGTGGAGCCACTGACCAAGGAAGTGTGTTGCTGAGGCGCTCCGCCTCATTGGTCAAGCGGTCCGCCTGGGGCTGCTTGTCTGAGGCGCTCCGCCTCCTGTCAGGCGCACCTCCTGGGCGCTTCACTGCTAGGCGCACCTCCTGGGTCCAGGCGCTCCGCCTAGCCCTGAAGCGTAGGTATCCCTCCATCAATCGAGCTCAAATGCATGATCTTCAAATCATCTCCAGAGCTCGTATCATCAATGCCCTTCCGAATCAAATATAAGTGAGCATCATGGATTTCTTTGGCTTGGCTTCTAGTAAAGGGCCTTGTGGTTGTTTGCCCCGCATCATCCTCCTCTTCTTGAGAAGATTTCGTCCTCGAAATTAAGGCATCATCCTCCACGGCATTGTCACCTACATCAACAGGAGCCAAGTCACTAACATTAAAAGTATTTGAAACATTGTACTCACCGGGTAAATTGATAACATAGGCTTTGTTGTTGATCTTGGCGAGCACTTGGAATGGACCATTTCCTCGGGGTGCCAAGTTCCCTTTCCTAAGGTTTGAAAACCTCTCTTTGCAGAAGTACACCCACACCCAATCTCCTTTTTTTGAGTTCCACCTTCTTCCTTCCCTTGTTCTTCTTGAAGGCCACCTTTGCATAGGCTTCCTCCAAGCTCTTCCTTTCCTTGGCATGGATCTCAAGCATTGCTTTAGCTCAGCTTTTACCTTCAAAACTAACAACCATATCCTTGGGCAAAGGGGTTAGATCAAGTGGAATCAAAGGATTAAAACCATAAAAGCACTCAAATGGAGTCATGCCAATCATGCTATGCAACGTACGATTATATACAAACTCCATAAGAGGCAACATTTCAACCCAAGTCCCAACCTTGCATCGGGTCATAGCTTTAAGAAGATCACCCATAGTTCGGTTCACCACCTCGATTTTGCCATCCGTTTGAGGGTCGTGGGACGTAGAGAACAACAACTTGGTGCCAAGAGTACCCCAAAGACACCTCCAAAAATGACTAAGGAACTTAGAGTCCCTATAACTCACATTGGTTTGAGGCACACCATACAACTTTAGCACATTATCAATGAACAAAGAAGCTACATGTTGTGCATCATGACTCTTTTTACATGGACTGAAGTGAGCTATATTGGAGAACCTATCCACGACCACATAAATGCTATCATGTCCCCCCCCTTAGACCGTGCTAATCCCATAACAAAATACATAGAAATATCAATCCATGGGCTAGTAGGAATAGGAAGGGGAGTATACAAACCATGGGGATTAGATTTGGACTTAGCATGCTTGCAATCCAAGCAAGTTTTTCAAAGTCGCTCAACTAGTAATCCTGTCTTTGGCCAATGGAATTGCTCCATGAGAATGGCCAAGGTTTTGTTTCTCCCAAAGCGACCCATCAAGCCCCCACAATGTGGTTCACGAACAAACAACTCCCTCTATGAGGACTCGGGCACACAAACTCTACCATTCTTAAAGATATAGCCATCAACCCATTGGTACTTCTCAACTTTGTCTCCCTTTTTAAGAGCTTTATGAATACTCTTTAGCTTAGGGTCATGAGCATACATCAATTTAATACTCTCAAAACCCATGAGCTTGGAAGCAAGAGTGGTGGAAAGAGCAAACTTTCGAGAGAGTACATCGGCCACAACATTGTCTTTCCCTTTCTTGTAATGAATCACATAGGGAAAAGACCCGATGAACGCCACCCATTTGGTATGTCTTTTGTTCAACTTCTCTTGGCTTCTAAGATGCTTGAGTGACTCATAGTCACTCTTGATCACAAATTCCCTAGGCCATAGATAGTGTTGCCAATGAGCTAGAGCTCTCACAAGGGCATACAACTCCTTGTCATACGTAGAGTAATTCAAGGTTGCACCCTTCAACTTTTCACTAAAGTAGGCAACGGGTTTCCCTTCTTACATAAGAACTCCCCCAATTCCCACCCCGAGGCATCACATTCAACCTTAAAAGCCTTCCCGAAGTTGTGTAATTTCAACAATGGGGCGGTACTTAACCTACTTTTCAACTCTTGGAAAGCCTTCTCTTGAGGCTCTCCCCATACAAAGGACTTGTCCTTCTTCATCAACTCGGTGTCTCGTGCGGCAATGGGGCTAAAGTCCCTCATAAAGGACCTATAGAAACTAGCAAGGCCATGGAAACTCCTAACATGAGACACAGTAGTAGGAGTAGGCCAATCCCTAATGGCTTCTACTTTGGACTCATCGACCTCTACGCCATTGGCACTAACAACAAACCCAATAAAGACAACCTTTTCAACACAAAACGCACACTTTTTAAAATTGGAATAGATCTTTTCGGCTCTTAGCACTTCAAGAACTTGACTCTAGTGGCCCACATGGTCGTCTATTTATTTACTATATATCAAGATATCATCAAAATGGATGACCACAAACTTGTTGATAAACGACTTTAAGAAATGGTTCGTCAACCGCATGAAAAAGTGATAGGTGCGTTGGAGAGGCCAAAAGGCATCACCAACCATTCATAGAGACCAAACTTGGTCTTGAATGCAGTTTTCCACTCACCACCTGGTTTCATCCGGATTTGGTGGTAGTCGGACCTAAGATCTATCTTGGTAAAGACACTAGACCCACTCAATTCATCAAGCATGTTATCAAGTCTAGGAGTGGGATGACGATACTTTACCGTTATCTTGTTGACCGCTTGGCAATCAACACACATCCTCCATGTCCCGTCCTTCTTTGGCACAAGAATGACCGGTACGTCACACGGACCCAAGCTCTCACGAACCAAGCCTTTGTTGAGCAACTCATCTACTTGCTTTTGCAACTCATTTGTATCCTCAGGATTGCTCCTATAGGCCGGCTTGTTTGGGATTTGGGACCCCGAGACAAAATCAATTGGGTGTTCAATCCCCCTCAAAGGAGGAAGACCACTCGGCATATCATCTGGGAACATGTCCTCAAAAACATTCAAAACATTCTCAATAGCACTAGGCAAAGAGTTAGGGTTAGAAAAATAATCACAATCGGAATTTAAAACCATACCTTTGTGCACTAGGCAAATGAGCATTTTGGTGCCATCATTACCTCTCAAGTACTCACCCGGTTGCATCATGGCACAAATCTTACCGGTGATAGATGGTGGAGTGGTAGGGCTCTCGGCCAAAGGCTTAGTCTCTACAACGAACTTAGCTTTAGCCGCTTCTTTCAACTCCCTCATGCGCCTATAATCATCACTCGCTTGTTTAGGCGTCAAGGGCTTGAGCACATATTTCTTACCCTCATGTTTGGCCGTGTAAGTGTTGGCTCGGCCATCATGTACCTCACTCCTATCATATTGCCAAGGCCTACCAAACAAGAGGTGGCAAGCTTGCATTGGCAACAAATCAAACATTAGCTCATCTTGATAGTTTCCAGTCTTGAACTTTATCAAGACTTGCTTCACCACCTTCAACTTCTCACATTCACTCAACCATTGTAATCAATAAGGGTTTGGGTGTTTAAGGGTAGGAAATTTCAATTGTGAAACCAAAGTTTGGCTCACCATATTAGCACAACTACCCAAATCAACAATCATGGAGCACACTTGTCCCTTCACCCTACACCTAGCATGGAACAAGTTCTCCCTTTGCACATCAACCTCCTCCTCACTCACCATGGCACTCAAACTATGACGTACCACCAAGAACATGCTAGAGTCATCACCCTCTGTCGCATCCTCTTCTCCCTCAACTACCTCACCATCCTCACACAACCTCTCCATCGGGCTCACTTTCTTCCTCACACACCAACCCATCATCCATGATTATCATTGTTTTTTGGGTGGAGCAATCTTTGGAAAAGTGGCCATAGCCTTTACACTTGTGACATTGAAAAGTAGAAGAAGAAGGAGTATTTAATTGAGTTCTAGAGTTACCTCCCACTTCTTTGAAGTCGCTTCTTGGAGTTGCCTTCTCAAAAGGCTTCTTCACTTCTCGGCTTCCACTAGCACCACTTGTGTTTTGGCTTTTCCATTCTTTGGGTCGAGTCACGGGAGTAGAAGTAGTACTCCTATAGCGAGGAGCCTTCTCTTCCTTGAGCCACTTTTCGGCATCAACCACAGAATCACAGAGAATGAAATATTTGTAGCCTTAATTGAGAAGCAATCTCCCGGCTCAAACCATTCTTGAATCGAATGATAGCTTGCTCCTCATCTTCCATTTCCATGTCAAGGGCTATTCGGTTCTATTCAAATTCATTGAAGTACTCATCAACCGATTTGAAGCCTTGTTTCAACTCGTAAAGCCTCTTTCAATTCCTGCCAAGTAATGTTCGTTGGCATCCCAACTCTTCTACTTGACCTCTTGACGGATTCCCACCACGTGAAAGCATATGACCCAAATGAAGTAATGGCATAAGTGACTTTCTTCTCCTCGGACATATCATTTGTATCAAACACCCGCTCCAATTGAACCTTCCACTCTAAGAACTTTTCTGGATCACTAGTCCCTTTGAAAGGTGGGATAGTGATCTTCTCACTATTTAAGTTGTTGTCACGACCCCCACGGTTTGGTTCCGGTTGACCCTCGTAGTAATCATCAACTTCATCCTATTCGCACCTCAAGTTCCTCCCCACATAAGCCCTTGGAGGTCCACGACTTTGCCCACGACCTCTATCCATTCCTCGACCTCCATTCATTGCCCTCCTATTTGGATAGGGAGCATCAAAGTCATCATAATTGTCGCTAAGTCCGGGGCCCTGCCCTTCTTGAGCTTCAACAACTTGCTCAAGGGGTGTGACATTTCTTCGGGGCTGCATGAGTGGAACCTCACCTTCGGGATTGCCCAAGGGTTGGGGATTACCCAACATTCTTTCACAAACAAGAGCTTCCTCTTTCAACCGTTGTAGATGAGCTAGCTCGGCAAATTGCTCCGGCTTCACGGTTGAGCCATCACTTGTGCCTTCTCCGGCATCTTTGTTGACACTCAGGGTCCTTTCTCTTTCAAAAATTTCCATTTTGAGGTTTAGAGATTTCACCTCGGCTAAAAGATTAGCCAAGATGCTTGTTGGGACCTCAACGGTATCTTTTACTTGTTCCTCCGCCATGTACCGACAAGTAATCAAAAACAAGAAAAGAAATTAGAGTATAAGTCCCCACACACTCCCTCACCTTTGAATGTCACTCGAGTACACTCAAGTTGGGGTAGGTTCATACAAGCTTGATCTCAATTGCCTCCTCGTAGTTGAACAACCTCCTCGATAACCAAACTAATTCACAAGAACTAAATACTCTTCGAGAAGAGTGGAGTTGATGGGACTCGATGAACGCTAGGCTATTTAGGTGCGCACTTGAAGAAAAAATTATACTACGAGGCTTCTTTGAGGTCCACTCTCCTCTAGGCATGAGTACCCTAATCGCTTAATGAACTAGTACTAATTAAGTAGGAGTATTACTCTCAAAGTACTAGCCGGAAGCAACGGAAACCAAAGAAACACGAAAACCTACGAAAATAAACTACCCTAACCCGTCCCAGGTCTGGGCGGTCCGCCTAGGTGTATGGGCGGTCAGCCTAGAATTTTGCAAATTTTAGGCAGAATGTAATTCAGGCGGAGCGCCTAAGGCTTGGGGACGGGGTTACAGATTTTCACAAAAACTTGATTTTGGCCGATTTGCACCCAATTTTTCCAATGATTTCAAGATTTTTTCCAATTTAAATGATACCCAAATGTGTTTTATACTATTACAAACAAACCCCCATGATTATAGCAACAAACAACCAACAACAATCTTGATTCAATATTTTGAGCAAATTTTTCAAGAATTTTTGAGATTCAAAATTTTGATTTTCATTCCTCAACACCAATCGACGTAATGGGGGTATCAAAATAACGGGTTAACATCATAGAATAATTCCCGATAACAAACATCCAAGAAATCACTACAACGGGCAAGATCTAGCAATTTTTTTTGTAATTTTCAAGTTTTTAATGTTTTTGTTTTTCTTCAAGTCAAGATAAAAACATGTCGAACAAAGAACGAGGGTTTGTAAGAAGAACACCCGAGCCTTGCTCTGATACCAACTGATAAGGGGAAAACTACGGAAGCGATAAAATTAAGATAAAGCGAGATGCGACTTAAACAACTTACGAGGTAGCACCAAAGAACGATGTTTTGATACACCCTCGTTCGAATCAAGTAGAACCAACGCTACGAAACTATCCTCAAGAGACACCTTGCCCTTGCGAATAGAATGATCAAGAGGATTGAAGGTCAACTTGGATTCTTCCAATTGATTTCAATCCAAAATTATACAAGGTTTTTTAGAGCAATTCTCTTTAATGTTTTGCGTTCAAGGTAGGTTGAAGACATAAATGAGCTAAGAAGTGTATTTATAACACTCCTTTACAATGTTATGAAATACCTAAAAAGCCCTTAGCTAGGTAGAAATACAATAGAGCACTTGGGGCTAAAATAGGAAGTTTACACAAAAAGTCTAGGAATTCAGCAATTCAGGCGCTTGGCCTAAAGATAGGCACTCCACCTGGTGGAGCCACTGACCAAGGCAGTGTGTTGCTGTGGCGCTCCGTCTCCTTGGTCAAGCACTCTGCCTGGGGCTGCCTTGTCTGAGGCGCTCTGCCTCTTATAAGGCTCACCTCCTGGGCGCTTCACTGCTAGGCGCACTTTCTGGGTCCAGGCGCTCCGCCTGGCCTTGAAGCGTAGGTGTCCGTCCATCAATCGAGCTCAAATGCATGATCTTCAAATCATCTACGGAGCTCGTATCATCAATGCCCTTCCGAATCAAATATAAGTGAGCATCATGGATTGCTTTGGCTTGGCTTCTAGTAAAAGGCCTTGTGGTGGTTTTCCCCGCATCATCGTCCCTCCTTCTACAATGCTAATCAACGCCTCTCTTGTCACCTCCAACATGCTGCCCGCTTCTTCCATACTTGCACAATCATAGCTCTTCATCACCATCAAGTGGATATCATAAAGCTCCTTAGCTAGACTCCTCGTGAACGGTCTCAAAGTCACGAACTCAGCTTGATGAGGCTGGACTGCGTCATTCTCCCCTTCTTGAGAAGATTTCGTCTTCAAAATCAAGCCATCATCTACTCTCAAAGCGGCACTATCTCCAACACAAGGAGTTAAGTTAGAAACATTATACTCAACAGGAAGGTCTATAACATAGGCGTTATTATTGATCTTTTGTAGCACTTGGAATGGACCATCTCCTCTCGGGGATAGCTTCCCCTTCCTTTGGCTCGGGAATCTCTCCTTTCGGAAGTGCACCCAAACCCAATCACCTTTTCTCAAATCAAGTTTTTTCCTCCCCCTTTTCTTCTTGCTCTCCACCTTCTCATAAGCTTCCTCCAAGTTGTTCCTTACCTTAGCATGCAACTCAAGCAACGCGGCTCCCCGATTTTCACCATCAACACTAATAGCGGCATATCTACGCAAAGGAGTAAGATCAAGTGGAATCAAGGGGTTAAAGCCATAAACATATTCAAATGGAGTCATGCTAGTCATCCGATGCACAATTCTATTATAAGCAAACTCCATAATAGGAAACCTATTAGCCGACGTCCCCGCCTTACTTTTGGTCATAGCCCTAAGAAGAGCTCCCAAGGTTCGGTCAACAATCTTAGTCTGACCGTCAGTCTATGGATGATGAGAAGTAGAAAACAACAATTTGGCGCCAAGAGCACCCCATAAACACTTCCAAAAGTGACTAAAAAATTTCACATCCCTATCACTAACAATAGTACGAGGCACACCATGCAGCTTCAACACATTAGCAATAAACAAGGAAACAACATGTTGTGCATCATCACATATTTTACAAGGAATAAAATGAGCAATCTTAGAGAACCTATCAATAACCACATAAATACTATCATGACCATTCCTAGAATGAGGCATCCCCATCACAAAATCCATAGAGATATCTACCCAAGGACTAGTAAGGACGGGTAAGGGAGTATACCAACCATGATTACTAGACCTAGACTTAGCCCGTTTGCGTTCTAAACAAGCACCACAAACACGATCAACATCACGCCTCATCTTAGGCCAATGAAACTGCTCCCCTAATATAGCCAAGGTCTTATCTACCCCAAAGTGACCCATCAAGCCCCCACAATGAGCCTCACGCACCAGCAACTAACGCGATAAAGACTCGGGTATACAAACTCTCCCCTTCTTAAAAAGGTAACCATCATGCCATTGATACTTCTCTACTCACTGTTCACTAGCTATGGCATCGCACACACTCTTAAGCTTAGGGTCATGCATGTACATAGACTTAATACTCTCAAAACCCATCAGCCTAGATGCTAAAATGGTAGCAAAAGCAAACTTCCTAGAAAGTGCATCAGCCACTACGTTCTCTTTTCCCTTTTTGTAATGAATTACGTAAGGGAAACTCTCAATGAACTCAACTTATTTGGCATGCCTCTTATTCAACTTCTCTTGACCCCCAAGATGTTTGAGCGACTTATGATTACTCCTAATGAAAAAACTCCCTAGGCCATAAATAGTGGTGCCAATGAGCTAGAGCTCTCACGAGGGCATACAAATCCTTGTCATACGTGGAGTAATTCAAGGCAACCCCCTTCAACTTCTCAGTAAAATAAGCAATAGGCTTACCATCTGGCATTAGGACGCCACCTATCCCAACCCCCGAGGCATCACACTCAATCTCAAATGCCTTGCTAAAGTCAGGAAATTACAACAATGGGGCAGAACTAAGCCTAGCTTCAACTCTTGGAAAGCCCTCTCTTAAGGCTCCCCCCACACAAATGGTTGATCTTTCTTTACTAATTCAGTGAGTGGTGCTGCTATGGTGCTAAAATCTCTCACAAAATGTCTATAGAAACTAGCTAAGCCATGGAAACTCCTACTTGACGCTGCAGCTTCTTGGTATATTCTGGGTTGCTTCGGTAGGCTGGTTTGTTAGGAATTTGTGACCTCGGGATGAAGTCGATTTGGTGTTCTATCCCCCTCAATGCGGGCAGCCCACTCGGCATCTCCTTGGGAAACATATCCATATATTCCTGGAAAACATCATCAACAACACTAGGCAAGGGGTGAATATTAGTAGAAACCTCATCGTTAGAACTCAAGTAAATACCCTTATTAATAGGCAAATTAACAGCTTAGAACTATCATTACCTCGTAAATACTCACCTGATTGCATCATAGCACAAACATTTGCTGTCAAGGCTGGTGTAATAGTAGTATCTGCGGCCTCAGGTTTAGCCTCCAGAAGAGAGTTCGCTTTAGCCGCCTCTTTTAGCTCTTGCATGTGCTTGTAATCATCACTAACTTGTTTAGATGTCAAGGGCTTGAGTGTATAACTCTTGCCCTCTAGATTGGTCGTATAAGTATTGGCCTTTCCATCATGAACGACACCCCTATCAAATTACCAAGGCCTGCCCAATAACAAAAGCAAGCCTGCAAAGGCACCACATCACACATGAGCTCATCTTGATGAGCTCCCACCTTAAACTTGATAAGCGCTTGCTTTACTACCTTTAACTCACCACGCTCACTCTTGTGCTAATCAATGCCTCTCTTGTCACCTCCAACATGCTGTCCGCTTCTTCCATACTTGCACAATCATAGCTCTTCATCACCATCAAGTGGATATCAAGAAGCACCTTAGCTAGAATCCTCGTGAACGGTCTCTAAGTCACGAATTCAGCTTGATCAGGCTGGACTCCATCAGTATTCTTAGATGTCTTGTCTGGATAACCCTAAACCTAGTGTATTGGGTATGTAGTTGTACCTCTTCCTGAACAGCTTTTCAGTATATATGGAATGATGATGTCTTTTAAATTATTCTATGTCTATCTCAAGTTAGTTTTGTGTCAATTTCTTTAATTCACTTGAAAAGGTTCAGCCAATGGGTCTAGGGAAGGATGTCAAGTGTCCGCACGACCTAATTAAAAATCTGAGCGTGTTAGTTGATAATAGATCCTGATTTAGCGTCAATCTAGACTAAGACAATGTACAGTAAAGTCCCGATGATAGGTACAAAGACGTCTGTACCTATCTACATGAGGCTATGATGGCATTAATAAAGTTTCCTTTCCTTACTTCCTAAGTGTGCGTCGGTCTTCTTGTTGGAAGCTAAAGCTCTATGAGCATTCCTTCACGATAATGGTGAACCCTCATGCGGAAAATCAGCATAGGGCAGTACCACAAGAGGCAGCAGCTTAACTTGGGGCTAGAGCTGCCATGCCTCGAGAATTGTGGATCGTGCTGACGATACAGTTGCGGAGACTCTAGCTGTGCCAGCTTCTGGTGGACAGGGAGAGCAGGCCTTGTGATTCCCCCGGCTCTCCGCATTGCTTTTATGAGATTCTTGGCGGCACAGATAACCTAGGGACCTCCTATTCCTCAAGCAGCTTCTCTAGCTACCACAAATGAAGATGTTCGGGCTCAAGGAGTTCTTGTTCCAGCTCCTGGTGGTGCTCCAGTAAATTATTTTCCAAAGACAGCAAATATTGTGCCTCTAGTTATTCCGGCTAGTCAGCCAGCCTAGGTGGCAGTTCGGTTCGAGTGCCCAAAGAGGTGGTATTATTTCACCCGGCTGAACCCTCCGATATTCTTAGGCCATGCATCAGATAATCCCTAGAATTTTTAGATCGATGTCAGCACAATCTTTAGGCTCTTGGTTATCCTTTAGACTCTTGGTTATCTCAAGCAAATCCTTTGGGATGTTATATTTGTTATGATCTGGGTCATCAAAAGAAAAGCTTCTCTTTGCGCCAGGAGAGTGACAGTCGTCTTATCCCTCGCCCCCAGGCACCTAGGAAGCTTCAAGGCGCTTTATCTAGATATCAGTCAGTCAGAAGCATGCCACCAACCGACAGAGGTCGAGAGTATGGTGGCAGTGGTTCTTTTTAAGATGATTATCAGGGTAGCGGCTCAGCTAAGCAATAGAGGCAGTTCTATACATTGCTAGCCAATCAGGATGTTGAGGCCTCCGAAGCAGTAGACCTAGATAAATTCTCTTTCCTTTATCATTATGTATGATTTTATTCCTTCGATTAATTTACGATTCATCTATCTGATCTCATATGTCCTCGTGGTTGCTCTGCAACGTTGTTTCAGTTTAGGATCGGTTGTGGTAGAGGAGTGAGTTTCTGGTATGTTTTATTTTAGGGGATTATAAGACCCTGATTGTGTATTGGATTCAGGTGTAAGGGATTTTAAAGTAGTATCATGGTGTGACACCCCTTGTTGTTATGTCAGTATTGGTAGAATGATGGGATTTTTATTCGTCATCATCAGAAACTTTCATTGTTCCTTTCGGTGAAGTAACATTTGACCTATATGTCTCGCCTTGGTTCAAGATACTAGTAGAGTCATGGTATTTTGTGAGCTTATCTCCGCTATAAAACGGTTTTCCAGTAAATTGTCGGAGCTTCATTCTCATTGGAAGGTTAAATTGGCGTGAATATTGTGTCATAATATCATTGAATGTCAATTTCTTTCATTGCAATTCTCTGGCTAGCTTATCTCGGAAGTAGTCTTGCTCTGGTAGCCAGGCAAATGAAAAGATGAGCTTTCTGAAGTTCTAATTATTCCTATCCTCAGTTCATTGCCATCTCTTCTTATTCTAGCACTAGTGTGCTTGGGCGGTCTATAGCCGCTTGTGATATTTCCTATACTATGCTAGAATGTGTGTCAATATAGCTAGGTAAGCATGTTGTTTGTGTCTCAAGGCTGCCAAAGGCAATGGAGAGCATCATCTGACTCGCAAATTAAAGCTATCGAGCAGTTGTGCTTGTGGTAAAGGTTTGAGAGTCGTGAACTCGAGAGTTGCAGCTAACTGGCAACTGGAGAGGGTGATTCGATAGCTTAGGTCTGAGTTGCGTCCTGCTTTTAGCTAAGTCTTCCTTAGTCCAGCGGACTGAGGGAGGATAGCTATTTTGATTCAAATTAGTAGGCATAGGAGTTCTCCTCCACCTCCCGTTGAGTAGCTACACGCGTTCACATCATTACTACGAAGAGAGTATGATATTCGGTGAAAATGCATGTTCTTACCCTTTGTCTCGCTTCATGCATAGCTTCTTTACTTGTTTTTTGATTAATACTCTAGGTGTTTTATGCTCATATGGCTTGTTTTACTGTGTAGGAATGAAATGAGCTAAAGATATTTGTCTAGGTATTTAAACGAAGAAAAGTCGGCGCTTTGAATTCTAAGTAGAGGACCGAGACACGAGAGGAACAGTTTGAGACTAAAATTTTGAATCAGCAACGAAAATGGCCTGCACGCATAGTGCTACGCATCACGTGGTGCGAAAGCCAAAACTTTAGAGACTCATAAAATTAGAGAGAAATCAAAGTCGCAGTAAAAACGACCTACCACGAGGCGCAGCGCGAGACATGGCGCGACGCAGCATGCATATTTTCCTGCTCCAATTCCATATTAGTTTTGGACATGTTTTTTCAAGTCAGGATCGACCCAAATCGTTCTAAAATAGTATAAATACATCTTAAAACATCTTTTGAAGGGTCGAACAAGATTTTGGAGGCAAGGGAGTGAAGACATCAAGTCCAGAGGTCGTCAGGCAACATATTCTAAGAGTTTCTTCTCCCTCTATCTTATGATACTTATTGTAATTACATTCCGACACGAGCCGGATTTCCAGCTAGGCCGTGCACGCACCCGACATCCTCCCCTAGACCCGTTGGGCGAACCCTTATCACTGAGTAAATGAAATTGACACCAACTAGCTTGAGATAGACATCAAATAATTCAAAAGACGTGCTGATATATACAGATATACAGAAAAGCTTTTTAGAAAGAGGTACAACTGCCTAGCCAATATACTAGGCTTAGGGCTATCCAGACCAGACATCTAAGAATACAAGAAAAAATGTACATCTCCCAAAGGGAGCAAAATACAACTGATATAATAGAACCTAAATTGGTGGCCATCTTGAACAAAAGTCGGCTCACTCTGACAGTTGAGGTTGTCTTCGCTCCTCAATCACGTTGGCCAACTCAATCCTTGGGCAAACCTACCAAAACAATATAAATATACAAGAAGCAAACAGAGGCTGAATCGAAAGTACTCCGTAAGTGGGGGCTGGCTAGCCACCTCGAAGAAGCAGATATTCTAGCCATGGAGAAGAAAAAAAGATAAACAAAATTCACCTTATTTCAACTATAAAAAGGCAGAGCCAGATAATAACTAAAAACACATATGGAACCATAAACTCATAAAAAACTAGGGGCAAAAGATAGACCAAAACATATAGGTAATCTAAAACATATTAACAATCAGAAATACATAACACATACACAAAACATCGCACTATAATAACACAATACACAACAGCCGGTGCAATGAAATGGAATAAATTTCGTATGATGCAATGGGATCACATGTTCTCAAAACTTATCCCCGGTGCGGGACACTCACCGACTACCAGGAGATATATGCAATAATAATCCTTCACCGGTACAGGATCCTCATCGACTGCCAGGAAGTATATGCAATAATAACCCTTCACCGGCGCAGGACTCTCATCGACAGCCAAGAAGTATATGCAATAATAACCCTTCACTGAGGCGGGACCCTCATCTACTGCTGGGCAGTACATATCAACCTCACATCAGAGTACAATGCTTCTATGCTCAATGTAGTACGAACAATAAGGCATAACATGTAATATACAATGTAAATCCAAAGCTAAGGCGTAATAAGTACGCTTATCGGCAGCTACACACGTAAGAAACACGTGGTAGAATATCTACAGGGCCAAAGGCCATCAAAAAAATAGATACTATCACTTACCTCAAGTCCTGAGTAAGAATAGCTACTAAATGACTTCCTTTCCTTTTCGATGCCTCTCAGAATAATCCTTTTCTGAACCAAAGATTAATATTCGTACTTATAAGGGCCCGAAGGACGAGTATCTAACATTTACATAGAAAAGAAGGAAAAATTACAAAAATACTCCAGAGCCGGGCTTAGCCACAAGTCCATAAATAATACATTTCTGGACTTCTCATAGTCCCACGAGTCTAATGGTATCATTAGTTTCATATTTTGATGTCATATACCCATTCAATTTCATAAAGTACTAATTTTTATATTTTGGTTTAAAACTTTAATTCACCGTTCAATCTTTTGAATAATAGTTTAAATCAAACTAAACATACGTAATCATCATAAAAAATATTGTAGAATTAATTACCTTAATTTATCTTGATCAATTATTGGTAGTTTCTTCTTTTCCTTTTCTTTTTCTCCTTTTCGTT
Source organism: Petunia x hybrida (assembly GCA_037355625.1). Taxonomy (NCBI): domain Eukaryota; kingdom Viridiplantae; phylum Streptophyta; class Magnoliopsida; order Solanales; family Solanaceae; genus Petunia; species Petunia x hybrida. Next base: position 253,131 of record JBBBVM010000450.1, read on the forward strand.
CCTTCATTGGACTTTCTTGCTTTAGTTGGATAAGTTTAAAATGCTAAGTTGTCTTAGCTTCTCGATGCTACTGCCCCTTTTAAGCTTATCATGTGAGAAGCTTATAGGCTAACACTCAAGGCCCATTTAAAGAGAATTCTTTTGATTTCATAAAATGACTAAGATAAGTTGACTTGATTCATTTATTTCCATAATTTTTGATAAAATATCAAATTCAGGTACTAATTTATTTTTTAAAATATTTATAATAAAAATTACTCGCGAAGACGGATCTCGAATCGGATTCCCAAAACTCAAGATCCGAATTAAACGAAAAGATATCAAATTCTTAACTTTATGAACTTTAGCAGAAACTATTTGAACCACCTCGAAATTCACTTCTAAAAATTCACATAGGTCACAAATGACCATAGGAACCTAACGACGCTTTCGGATTTTGAATCGGAGCTCATTCGCCAAAATCGAGCTCGAAAACCTCTTTTAAGGTTATCGACAACGAAAACTGAAACTTCATTCCGATATCTACCAACGAGGTCCGATTAAGTTTAAACTCTGTAGAAAGATCCTAATGAACCTTACGGAGCTTTAAGACTTTTGGCACGCCAATCGGAGTCCTAACTTCTGAAATGACTTACCGATGTCGTTTCAGTTCATGAGGAGCAAAACTTAATTCTAGGGTTATGATGTACATTTTTTTGGATGAAATGTTATAAACAAGTATTATAATTTACGTGATTCTTTCATAAATCTATTTGTTCTTCTCTATATCTACCTGTGGTTATCTTCATGACTGCATTAGTTGCTTGATCTAAAGTTACTCGGAAGAAAACATAGTGTTAGGATAGAGTTGAATACAATACTTCTCTCTAATTGATTGGAAGATAATTAGAGATGCATTAGGAGGGGTTAGGAATAATGAATCTAATTGTGGTACGTAATAGCAATCTAAATGCCTAGACTTAGTTTGGAAGAATAAATCTAGGTAAAAAACATAACTGCTAGGAAGAGAGCTGTGGTAGTTCTAACATTTACTGCCAATAGAGAAGAAGACGACATGATTTTAGGAAATTTTCTGTATTTCAACCCACTATTTAGGAAAATCATAACCTTAGTCTCTCTCGTATTGACTGTCATCTACATTTTACTTTTGCGTTTAGTTACTTAGTGATTCTTACTAAATTCTAGTTCGTCTAACTAGAGTTGATTGGATCTAGAGACTTAGCTAGTAAGTTATTACTTTTGAGACGTGCGCTCCCTATGGGATTCAACTCCAGACTAAACAAGATATATTTACGACGACCACTTAGTTCTTTTTATATGACATAGTTGGGCATTACCAAATTTTGGCATTGTTGTCGGGGAGCAAGCGGTTCTAGTAGTAGTAAAAACTGTTGAGTTTCTAGTGAATTTTAATTTTCAATAGTTTGTAGAAGTAAATATTGCTAGATTTTTTGTTTGATTTTTTTTGGGTCTTGTACATATATCTTTGTTTATATTAAAAGAATACATGGCATCTAGAAATTACGTGTGGCTAGTTAATGGTTATTCCTATTGCACTTCACCTTGTTCTAACTATGAAGAAAATCACAGGTGGCAACATTATCAAGCTTGTGTGTGGAATATGTGCAATATGTTTGGTGGCCAAGGTGGTCATTTTATTGGCTGCGCTTAAATATCATACCCTTCTCCGATACCCTATTATGATGATTCTACTTTTTCTTGTGATTTTAATTGGAGCAATGGAGTGGAGGATGCTGAGAGGAAATATAAGGCTAACTTAAATGAGATTCAGAATATGCTAATGTATCTAGTGGAGAAAGATAAGCGCTCATTGGAGAAGGATAATGAGTAAAAACTACAGATACAAAGCAATGAAGAGTTTGATTTTGAGAGAGAAATTGATATTCTACTTGAGGAGATAAAAGCTGAATTTCCAATAGAAGAGTCATTGGTTGAAGGCCAACCATGTGTTTGGGGGTGCCAATGTTGGAGAAGCAGTACTAGAGTCAACCAAGGATGTTTAAGATGTGATTTTAATTGACTATAGTTTGCGTCAAGAAGAGGATGTCAAAAATAAATTGAGGTTCGAACGTGTTACACCGCATTCTAAACTCTTCTCAACATTGTGTTTAGATAGAGACATGGAAATCGATTCTTCTGAGCCAATGAAAAAGTTGAAGGAAGAGGTCCATGGTTCTTGTATTCTAGAATATGCTAGCCAAAAGAACAAGAATACATTCCTTATTTAAAGGCCAAGACATGCAAAATTCGATCCTTGATTTCAGGTACCTTCAGATATTTACCACCGCCCTAAGAATATTGTTATAAACTTGAGTCATATTTAGTGATCCAGTTTAGTAGCTCAAAGTGGATGAAGAAAGTACTGAAGATTTAGACGTCATGCCACAACGTAAACTTAGGCGCTGTGTGGGAGGCAACCCATGAGTGTAATAAAAAAAATGCAAAAGGAAAAGGAAAAAAAATGAAGAAGTACATGCCACTTGTTTGTTTCTTTGTGAAGGATTAAGAAGTTGGAGTCTGAGTGTGGGTGGACGCATCTTATATTAATGATGACAATGGCTTGATTGGGGGAAGCTTGAGTACCTAACTAACGAGTTTGCAAGAGATTCTAACACAAGTGTGCAAGTGCTTCGAGCTGTTGAGTTAGGAAGTTTTCTTACCTTCTCTCTTTGTTTCTATGCCTTGGGGACAACGCATGATTTTAAATGTGGGATAGGGAAATTTCAATATTATCTTTGTGTTTTTGAATAATTTCCCTTTGTTTTTCTTGGTGCATCGGTTCTTTTCCAAGGGATGAGTCTTTGAACCGGGTATAAGTTAGATAATTAAGGCAGTTTCTCATGTAACTCTTTGCCTGCTAAGCATGGCTTAGATACTTTTGAGCTTGATTTATGTGTTGTTTTCATGAATCTTTTATTTTGTTTATGCCTTGAGAATGTGTAGTACCTTACTTGTAGCTTACGCTCATGTTTTGACTCTTAGGTATGCCATATATGATAACTTGTCTTGCTTTCTTTTAGTTGAGTGTCTGAGTTAATCTGTCCTTAGTGACTTGTGTGCCATTGTGTGTGAAAGGTTTGTAGTATTCTGTGAACATTCGATGTCTGAGACTTTGTTCGACTGTGTGCTCTGCGAGTGCATATTTTGCTCAGTTTAGGAAGGGATAGAGGCATTTCTTTGTTAAGCCATTGAACCTTTAACCTACCCAATGTATATTTGTCCATCATTAGCCCCTTTGAGCCTTAGAATTTTTTTGGCAACTACATTACAAGCCAGAACCCCTTTGTTCTAAATAACCTTCTTTTGAGCCCTAGCATCTCTTTTGAGCACTAGAGGTTTGAATGAGTGGTAAACACTTAAGTATGGGGTGATATAATGTGTTTGGATCTTTGAAAATTTCTAGAGGTGCAGTTCTTTGAGGAACTATTGGTAGAAACGAGAAAAAAAGAACGAAATAAAATGGAAAGAAGTAAACTGAAAAAAACATTAATGAAAAAAAAAGAAAAAAATATTCCTAGTCGGCAGAAATTTCTCAGGCTTAAAGAAAATGGGAGAATTGGAATTGGTAAAGTGGTACGTGTTAGTGAGATATTACAAAATAGGAGAGGTACTAAAAGTGTTAGATTTATTAAAGTGGTTAGGGAGATGTAGTCACAATATTCCAAATATATCCTACCCATCCCAAAGCTTACATTACAACAAAATAAAGACCTACTTGATTCTAGATTGGGCTAGTTTGCGTGAGTGAAGTATTTCATGAGGAGAGGTTCTGGTGCATCTTATGAGTAACATGAAGTTATTTGTGTGTGTGAGTGAATTCTTCCAATCTTATGTCCCAAGCTTTGCTATTATTCTTCTATGTGCGTGGGACGATCTCTTTTTTTGGAGTGAGGGCACATGAGTCATGAAGGGTAGGTGAAGTTATTGGACATCTTGACTAGAGTGAGAGAGCAAGTCTAGAAAAGTTGGTGTTGGAGAGTCGAATCTAGAGGCTGGGATGCTACGAGTCAAGCTCTAATCATTTTGAAAATTCTTTGCATTGTAGATTAGAGAGGAGTTTGAGGAGTACTTTAATTGAGTTTTAAGTCGCCGAGCCATTGCTGAGGGTAGAGAGTAGTAGGGATAGTGAAAAGCTTTAAGTTTGCTCGAGGACAAGCAAATGTTCAAGTGTGGGGTGTTGATATTCGGCGAAAAGGCATGTTCTTAGCCTTTGTCTCGCCTTATATCTAACTACTTTACTTGTTGTTTCATTAATACTATATGTGTTTTACACATATATGGTATGTTTTATTGTATAGGAATGGAATGGGCGAAAGATGGTCGTTCTGGAGTTTAAACGAGGAAAAATCGGCTTTGAAGTCTGAGTAGAGGCCCGAGACATGAGAGGAATGTGTTTGAGACTAAAATTCTGAACCGGCAGCAAAAATGTCCTACTGTGCTGCTCTACACGTCACGTGGTGTATCACAGTAAGCCAAAACTTCAGAGACTCATAAAATCCGAGGTAAATCAAAGTCGTAGTAAAAGTTACCTACCGTGAGGCGCAGCGCAAGGCACGACGCGCTGCAACATGCATATTTTCCTGCTTTGATTCCATATTGATTTTGGACGGGTTTTTCCAAGTTAGGGTCGGCCCAACTTATTCTGAAACAGTATAAATACATCTTAAAACATCTTTTGAAGGTTTGAACAAGATTTTGGAGGCAAGGGAGTGAAGACATCAAGTCCAGATGTCGTTAGACAACTAATTCTAAGAGTTTCTTCTCCCTATATCTTATGATACTTGTAGTAATTACATTCATGAGTAGCTAAACATAATTCTAGGGTTTTGGTGTACCTTTTTATGGTGGACTGCTATAAACCGGTATTATAATTCACGTCATTCTTTCATGATTCTATTTAGTCTTCTCTATATCTACTTGTTATTATCTGCATGACTGCATTAGTTTCTTGATCTAGAGTTACTCAGAAGAGAACATAGTGTTAGGGAGAGTTGAATACAATACTTCTCTCTAATTTATTGAAAGATAATTAGAGAGGCGTTAGAAGGGGTTAGGAATATTGAATCTCATTGTGGCACATAATAGCTATCTAAACGCCTAGACTTAGTTCGGAAAAATAAATCTAGGTGAAAAACATAAATGCTTGGAAGAGACTTGTGGTAGTTGTAGCATTTATCTCCAATAGAGGAGAAGGCGACGTGATTTTAGGAACTTGTCTTTATTTCACCCCGCTAATTTGGGAAATCGTAACCTTATGCTTTCTCGTATCGACTGTCATCGTCTATTTATTCATTAGTTTACATTTTACTTTTTCTTTTAGTTACTTAATAATTCTTAATAAATTCATGTTCATCTAATTGGAGTTGATTTGATTTAGAGCCATGGCTAGTAAATTATTATTTTTTAGATGTGTGCTCCCTGTGGGATTCGACTCCGGACTTAAACCAGATATATTTGCGACGACCACTTAGTTCTTTTTATAGGAGATAGTTTGGTGTTACCAAGTTAACAGAGAAATTTAACTTCACATAGGAAGACTCACGCACGATAGGGAAAGATAGAAAGGAAACTGTCAAAATACCATCATAGCCTCTCGTAGGTAGGTACGGACGTCTCCGCCCTTTCAACAAGACTCTATGAGACACTCTCATGATCTGAAAAGACTCTAAGCCGGGCTCTGATACCAACTGACATGACCTAGAATTCTTACCGGGCCGTAAGTTCACCCGACTACCCCCCAGACTTGTCGGGCGAACTCTATAAACTTAACTCAGAATGAACGATATGAAACGACTTAGACAGTATAAACTTTACTCGAAAAATATCAGAAAATGGATTTAAATAACATAATAATGGCACTAATAATATAAAGACGCATATAAAACGCATATCATATATAAACTGACATATTTACAAGATGTTTAAATAAATACACCTACTACCCAAAATACACAAGTCTTGATATTTTAAGATATGACATCTAAGAAGTCCAAAATATAAGTACATCTCCCGAAGGGAGCGAAATAAGATAAAACTAGAATATCTACAGTTGGTTGCCTCAATGAACAAGCTAGCTCACCGTGGATATCTACAAATGCCTTGCTCCTCAATCACGTTGCGGCTGACTGGGTCCGAGAGCAGAATTTTCTGAATAAAAATACAATACAAGAAACCAGTAGGAAGTGAGTCATAAGGACTAAATAAGCTAGGTATACCTATTTAACTAGAGAAACAGTGAAACTAGCTTGGAAAACAGAAAGTAACCGAAATTAACAGGTAAGCAATACACAAGTAAAGGTATGAAATGAATGCAACATATTGCAATGGATGTGCCCAATGAATGGAGCAGAATCCTCCTACTCTAGGGCGGAATCCTCCTACCTTCAATATGATGCAATAAGCGGAATCCTTCTGCTCCTAGGGCAGAATCCTCCTACTCATAAAATACAAAACAACCCATAAATCAAGAAACATAATCAGAAAATACATAAAAAGGCTGTGGCGTAGCAAGTATGCTCTGTCAGCAGCTATTCTCGTAAAGAACGTGTGAATATAATATCCATAAAATCAAAGGCCATCAAAGAAGTGGATAGAATCACCTACCTCAAGTCCTAAGTCGATAATGCTACTGTGCAACCAACTTTTCTTTCCAACGTCCCTAAAAAATATTCCTCTTTGAGCAAAACAAGTTCCAATGCACATATAAGTGCCTGAAAGATAATTATTTAACAATTAAATGAAAAAAAAGAGGGGAAATTACCAAAATATTTCTGGGCCAGACTTAGCCAAAAACCTATAAATTATACATTCTCGGAGCCCCCACGAATTTAGGAGTCCAAATATACTATTAGCTTCCAAAACTAAGTACAAATGAATTAAATTCCCATTGTCAAGTTAGGGCTCTAAAACCCACTTCTCCTCAATTTAATTTCAAGAGATTCTACCTTAAGATTCAAAAATTCACGTAATTAATTAGCTTAGGATCATTATGATAAGACCCAAACCCCCACAAGACCCTTCACTCGGAGCCAAGCCAAGTTGATCCAAGACACCCATCTTCATTTGACATGGAAGGGTATGGAAGAAGGCCCCAAGAGCGACTTGAAGACTGTGCTTTGGTGTGCCGTGGATGGAGGACCTTCTAGTACACTTGACGAGGCATCCGGAGCACGTTTGGAAGCAATTCAAGAGGCCACAGAAGCAGGCGGACCGCCTACTCAACTAGGCCGGCCGCCTACTTTTTCACAGCTCTCTGGATCTCAACCAGGCGGACCGCCTCTGCAAACCAGGCGGACCGCCTCTGCAAACCAGGCGGACCGCCTAGTCCTTCAGCACACACGGAACAGGTGGGGCGCCTACTTGGAGTAGGCTGGGCGCCTACTTTGCTGAGGGGTTGCGGGATTTTTAGTTTTATGCTATGTTTTGGACAAGCTTAGCCCTACGAGGCCTTTATTGTTTAAACCCACTTTAGGGGTATTTTTGAGTTTTCATTACATGTAAGTGAAGTCTATAAATACTTCACAAACATCTTTCAAACCTTTCATCTTACACTTTGATTAAAACATTGAATGAGAATTGAGTTCATCTCTTTGGAAGAAACCTTTGTCTTTTGGTTGCTTGAATTCACTAGTGGAACCTAGTTGACTCTTGAACCGCTAACCCGACCATTCGACTTGCGAGTCCGTTGTTGTCTCGAGGGTCGTTTCATAGTGTAGGTCCTTCTAGACGCCGATTCGAGGGTATCTCGGGACAAGTTCCCCGTGGTTACTTCGAAGGGAGTTCGAGAAGTGTCTCGCTCTTCTATCTTTTTGCTTATCGTATTTGATTCTTATCATCTTGGTATCAGAGCTCTCTTCTTTGAGCTCTCTGGATTTTCTCTAGGCGGACCGCCTACTAGAGAAGGCTGACCGCCTACTCCACTGAGCAGTGAACCAGGCGGACCACCTAGTCCAAACAGGTGGGGCGCCTACTTCTGTTGGGTGTGGTTTCGGGTAGTTTCTTCTAGGTTTTCGTGTTTTGTTGATTGCATCGCATCTAGTTAGCACTTCTTTGAGTAATCTTGCCTACTTAAATTGTGCTAACCCTTCTAAGCTATTAGGAACTCAAGCCTAGACCGGAGATTAGAACTCAAAGAAGACTCGTAGTCTCTTTTGGCTCAAGTCCGCACTTAAAGAGCTATCGTTCCGATAGAGTCCTATTAATTCCACTCACCCCGGAGCTCATTGGGCTTTTGAGTTGAGTGATCAAGTTGAGGTTTACTATTCAACTTAGTGAAGCTTTTGGTTCAAGCAAGAGTGAAAAATCCACCACCCACTATACGAGTGATCCGAGTGAAAACTTGTGAGGGAGTGTGTGAGGTTGTTTTTGCTAACGTTTGTTACTTGTGCAGGTACAATGTCTACCGAAGGACAAGATTTCATAAAGGAGGCCTTGGCTAACCTTCTTGCCAAGGTGGACCTCATGAACCAAAGGATCGAGTCTCTTGAAAAGGGTGCGTCAAGTGCCCTAGTTGAGCAAGGGACTTCCAATGCCCAATCGGAGAAAGGGACCTCGAGTGTCCAAGTTGAGAAAGGGACCCCGAGTGTCCAAGTTGAAGTCTCGAGTACTCCAAACTTTACCCCGGAGCAATTTAGCCTTGTCATTGATTTGTTCAGTCAACAACGGGTAAAGGAGGACCGAGAGAGAGTTGATCCAATGTTGGGCAATCCCCAACGAACGGGCATTCCCCGTATCTTAGACAATCCTCCAAGAAACATTCCACTACCACAACCCATCCGAAATGTGCAACCTCTTGAGCAAGTTGATGAAGCTCAAGAAGGGGAGGAAGCCAATCATGGAGATGACGTGTATGGGTTTGATGATCACTTTCAACCGAGGCGAGGTATGAATTGGGGTCGGAATGTGGATAGAGGTAGGGGCCGAGGTCGAGGGCAACCTATGGGGTATGTTGGAGGGGATGTTAGGAGAGATTATGGAGGTTATGGTGGTTATGGAGATCACTATGGAGGCCAACCGGAGCCTTTCCAAGGGGGTCGTGATAACAACAACAACCTCAATAGTGTGAAGCTCACTATTCCTTCTTTCAAAGGAAGTAGTGACCCGGTGGAGTACAAAAATTGGAAATTGGCTATGGAACGAATATTTGAAACTAATGACATGCCCGAGGTGAAGAAAACCAAGTATGCAATATCTTCCTTCGAATCTTTTGCTTCTACTTGGTGGGAGTCGGTGAAGAGGAATAGAAGGAGGACGGGGATGGCTATTAATCTTACTTGGGAAGAGTTGATCCGGGTGATGGATGAGAAGTACTTGACTAATCAATACCGGGTTGAGCAACAAAAGCGTCTCTATGAGTTGAAACAAGGTTCCAATTCGGTTGGGGAATACTTCAATGAATTTGAGCAAATCCGAATGAACCTTGACCTAGATGATGAAGATCATGAGATGGCCATAATCCGTTTCAAAGGGGGCTTAAACCGAGACATAGCTTCACAATTGAAGTTCCACAAATATGATGATCTCTACAAGCTATGTGAAGATGCGGTTGAAGCCGAGAAATGGCTCAAAGATGAGAAATCCTTTCGCTACAAGAGTAGCACTACTACTCCAACAAGCAATACAAAGGGTTGGAAGCCTCCTACCACAAATGCAAGGTTCCCGAGTGCAAGTGGAACGAGTGGTGCCAATGCAAGCAAGGATGTGAAGAAGCCATTTGAGAAGTACACACCCAATGCGGGAGGTAATTATAAAACACAATTGAATACTCCTACTTCTTCTTCCATTCAATGTCACAAATGCAAGGGGTATGGGCACTTTGCTAAAGAGTGTCCTACGAAAAGAACCATGGTTGTTGTTGGTAATGATGCATATGAAAAGGAGAGTGAGTCGGAAGATGAGGGGGTAGAGGGAGTAGAGGGAGATGAGGGAGTAGAGGAGGATGGTGAAGATGACACGGTGGAGGATGAGGAACCTCATACTTTTCTAGTAGTGAGGAGGAGCTTAGGAGCTATGATTGCGGAGGATGGTGAAACCTTGCAAAGGGAAAACCTCTTCCATGCTAGGTGTCGTGTTAAGGGTGTTGTGTGCTCTATGATCGTTGATTCCGGGAGTTGTACCAATGTGGTGAGTCAATCTCTCATAACCCAATTGAAGTTGCCTACCATGAAGCATCCCAAGCCCTACCGGTTACAATGGCTTAGTGAATGTGGGGAGCTCAAGGTAGTGAAACAAGCATTGATCAAGTTCAAAATGGGTAGTTATGTTGATGAACACTTGTTCGACGTTGTGCCCATGCAAGCTTGCCACCTTCTCTTTGGAAGGCCTTGGCAATTTGACCGGCAAGTGGTTCACAATGGACGTGTTAACACTTACGCGCTCCAACATGAAGGAAGAAAGTTTGTGTTGAAGCCCCTAACTCCTAAACAAGTGAGTGATGACTACAACCGAATGAAGGAGTTGAGGGAAGCGGCGAAGGCCAAGTCAATCATTGAGACTAGCCCTTTGTCCAAAAGCATGGTGGCAATCCCACCTTCTCCATCTACCGGTGGCATATGTGCCATGATGCAACCGGGCGAGCTCTTAAGAGGTAATGATGGCGACAAGTTTCTCCTATGCTTAGTGCACAAAGGTATGATCCTTAACTCTAATTGTGATTTTTCTTCTAGTCCTTTGCCTAGTGCTTTGAAAAATGTTTTGGAGAACTTTGGGGACATGTTCCCGGATGAGATGCCCGATGGCTTACCTCCCTTGAGGGGTATTGAACATCAAATTGATTTTATTCCGGGCTCTCAAATCCCAAATAAGCCGGCCTATAGAAGCAATCCCGAGGATACGAGGGAGTTGCAAAAACAAGTTGATGACTTGCTTTCAAAGGGCTTGGTGAGGGAAAGTTTGAGTCCTTGTGCCGTACCGGTCATTCTTGTCCCAAAGAAAGACGGCACTTGGAGAATGTGCGTAGATTGCCGAGCCGTGAATAAGATAACGATCAAGTATCGTCACCCTATTCCACGGCTTGATGATATGTTGGATGAATTGAGTGGGTCGCGTGTCTTTTCTAAAATCGACCTTAGGTCCGGCTACCATCAAATCCGGATGAAACCCGGGGATGAATGGAAAACCGCATTCAAGACCAAATTCGGTCTCTATGAATGGCTGGTAATGCCCTTCGGGCTTTCCAACGCACCTAGCACATTCATGCGACTCATGAATCATGTATTGAAGTCTTTTATCAACAAGTTTGTCGTTGTCTATTTTGATGATATCTTGATCTATAGTAGGACAATTGATGAACATGTTGATCACCTTAGGCAAGTGCTTGAAGCTTTGAGAGCCGAAAAGCTCTATGCTAATTTCAAAAAGTGTGCCTTTGGTGTGGATAAGGTTTTCTTTCTTGGGTATGTAGTGAGTGCCCAAGGAGTGGAGGTGGATGAGTCTAAGGTAGAGGCCATACGTGATTGGCCTACTCCTACTACCGTGACTCAAGTGAGGAGCTTTCATGGTCTTGCTAGCTTTTATAGGCGATTTGTGAAAGACTTTAGCTCCATAGCCGCTCCACTCACCGAATTGGTCAAGAAGGACCAACCCTTTGTTTGGGGAGAGCCTCAAGAGAAGGCTTTCCAAGAGTTGAAAGGTAGGTTGAGTACCGCCCCCCTATTACAATTGCCCGACTTCGGGAAGGCGTTTGAGGTTGAGTGTGATGCCTCGGGGGTGGGAATTGGTGGTGTATTAATGCAAGATAGCAAACCCATCGCCTACTTTAGTGAAAAATTGAAAGGGGCCTCCTTGAACTATTCTACATATGACAAGGAGTTGTATGCCCTTGTGAGAGCCCTTGCCCATTGGCAACATTACCTTTGGCCTCGTGAGTTTGTAATCAAGAGTGACCATGAGTCACTCAAGCATTTGAGAGGCCAAGAGAAGCTCAATAAGAGACATGCCAAGTGGGTTGAATTTATTGAGTCCTTTCCCTATGTGATCCAATACAAGAAAGGGAAGGACAATGTTGTGGCGGATGCGCTTTCTAGAAAGTTCGCATTAGCCACCACTCTCACCTCTAAGCTCATGGGATTCGAGAGCATGAAATTGATGTATGCTCATGATCCAAAGCTAAAGAGTGTCCATGATGCTCTAGAGAAAGGGGAGAGAGTTGCAAAATACCAATGGTCTAATGGATTCATCTTTAAAAATGGTAGAGTATGCATACCCGAGTCCTCATGGAGGGAATTGCTTGTGCAAGAGGCACATTGTGGAGGACTCATGGGTCACTTTGGGGTAAGAAAGACTTTGGCCGTTCTTCAAGAACAATTCTATTGGCCGAAGATGAGGGTGCATGTGGAGAAGTTTTGCACTAATTGCCTTGAGTGCAAGCGTGCCAAATCTAAATCCCACCCTCATGGGTTATACACCCCACTCCCCGTACCTACTAGTCCGTGGTTGGATATATCAATGGACTTTGTCATGGGATTACCAAGGACTAGGGGGGGCACGATAGCATCTTTGTTGTCGTGGATAGGTTCTCAAAGATGGCTCATTTCATTCCATGCAAGAAATGTGATGATGCTCAACATGTAGCTTCCTTGTTTGTTGAAAATGTTTTGAAGCTACATGGTGTGCCTCAAACTATAGTGAGTGATAGGGACGCTAAGTTCCTAAGCCATTTTTGGCGAAGTTTATGGGGTGCTTTGGGCACCAAGCTCTTGTTTTCTACGTCCCACCACCCACAACCGAAGTGGTCAACCGAACCTTGGGTGCTCTTCTTAGGGCCATGACCCGAGGTAAGGCCGGGACGTGGATTGATAGATTGCCTATGATGGAGTTTGCCTACAATCGTACATTGCATAGCATGATTGGCATGACTCCTTTTGAATGTATTTATGGTTTTAACCCCTTGATTCCCCTTGATCTAACCCCTTTGCCAAGGGAAATGGTTGTTAATTTTGAAGGTAAAGCTAGAGCCAAGGCTTTGGTTGAACTACATGCAAAGGCGAAGAAGAATTTGGAGGAATCCTATACTAAGGTTGCCTCCAAGAAGAACAAAGGACGCAAGAAGGTGGAACTCAAGAAGGGTGACTATGTGTGGGTGCACTTCCGGAAAGAAAGGTTTCCAAACCTTAGGAAAGGGAAGTTGGCACCCCGGGGAGATGGCCCTTTCCAAGTGCTCTCGAAGATAAACAACAATGCCTATGTGGTCGACTTGCCAAGTGAGTATCAAGTTTCTAATACTTTCAATGTTAGTGACTTGGTTCCTTTGAATGTAGGTAATGAAGAAGTCGTGAATGATGATGGAGAGGTCGTGAATGATGATGAAGAGGTCGTGAATGATGCTTCGATTTCGAGGACGAAATCCTCTCAAGAAGGGGAGGAGGATAAGACCCAAACCCCCACAAGACCCTTCACTCGGAGCTAAGCCAAGTTGATCCAAGACACCCATCTTCATTTAACATGGAAGGGTATGGAAGAAGGCCCCAAGAGCGACTTGAAGACTGTGCTTTGGTGTGCCGTAGATGGAGGACCTTCTAGTACACTTGACGAGGCATTCGGAGCACGTTTGGAAGCAATTCAAGAGGCCACAGAAGCAGGCGGACCGCCTACTCAACTAGGCCGGCCGCCTACTTTTTCACAGCTCTCTGGATCTCAACCAGGCGGACCGCCTCTGCAAACCAGGCGGACCGCCTAGTCCTTCAGCACACACGGAACAGGCGGGGCGCCTACTTGGAGTAGGCTGGGCGCCTACTTTGCTGAGGGGTTGCGGGATTTTTAGTTTTATGCTATGTTTTGGACAAGCTTAGCCCTACGAGGCCTTTATTGTTTAAACCCACTTTAGGGGTATTTTTGAGTTTTCATTACATGTAAGTGAAGTCTATAAATACTTCACAAACATCTTTCAAACCTTTCACCTTACACTTTGATTAAAACATTGAATGAGAATTGAGTTCATCTCTTTGGAAGAAACCTTTGTCTTTTGGTTGCTTGAATTCACTAGTGGAACCTAGTTGAGTCTTGAACCGCTAACCCGACCATTCGACTTGCGAGTCCGTTGTTGTCTCGAGGGTCGTTGCATAGTGTAGGTCCTTCTAGACGCCGATTCGAGGGTATCTCGGGACAAGTTCCCCGTGGTTACTTCGAAGGGAGTTCGAGAAGTGTCTCGCTCTTCTATCTTTTTGCTTATCGTATTTGATTCTTATCACATTACTTGGTGATTTTAGGATGATTTGTTACTGCAATTCTACTTTGAATCTATTTGGAATCAAATTGGAACAAAACTAACAGAACTAACCTTTTTATACTCGTTCATCCTCGCGAGAGTACCTACGTCGGCGCGATCATGAGCCATGGTTGTGCTGTCGCCTGCCTGGTGGTATGGTTGTGCAAGCCTTGCTCCTGCTGCAGCACTACAACGCCATTACAGGCGCAACTGCGTAGAGAATTTCAAGAAGGAATGAAGAAAATGCACCAGAAGCTGCTGGTGCTGCAATTTGGGTCCAAATAGGACCCTACGAGGCTCGAAAAAACTCTAAAGTTTTCACCCAAGTCCTACGACACTTCTGTGATATGTTAAAAAAGACAGAACTCAAATTGAATCTCCAGAACTCAAGATAAAGGTCCCACATAAAGAGGTTGATTTCTTAGCTTTCGAAACATTAGAGAAAACTATCCGAACGACCTCAAATTTTACTTCCGAAAGTTCTCACATGTCAGAAATAAAAATTCAAACCTAAAGAAACTTTTGGATTTTGAATTGGAACTTATTTACTCAAATCGAGCTCGAAAACCTCTTTTAAGCTTTTCGGACAATCGAAACGGAAATCTTTTCCAAAAAACCAACATTACGAGATCTGAATCAGCTTAAATTTTATAGACAGATTCTAAAATACCTTACGGAGCATTTAAGTCTATCAGCACGCCAATCAGAGTCCTAACTCACGAAACGACTAGCAAAAGTCGTTTCATTGTATCTTTTTTTTTATTTGTTGTGTTTCTTTGTACTTTATTGTATCTCAATTATAATTTTTTTTGTCTCTATTATTTTTCTTTACTATATGTTGTGTGTCCTTAAATTTATTCTGCTTATATCTTTATTGTTACTCATTTATATATATATATATATATATATATATATATATATATATATATATATATATATATATAAATTTTAGTATTTTTGTTTGTGCATATACACACACACACACATAGAGGGTCGGGGGAAGGATCGCACTCCAAGGAATGTGATGTACGCAACCTAACCTTTTGAATCTTTTGTGCATATTTTATATTTTTATTGTATCTCCATTGTATTTTTCAATCTTTGTGCATCTTTTATGTATATTTTTGTGCCCTTGGTTTTTTTTTTTTTAGACCCCACCCCTTCCTTTCTCTTGGAATAAATAGTGGTCCTCCCACTTTTTTTCTCTTATGGTGGCTCGAACCCACAACCTCTTGAATGCAGGTGGAGGGTGCTTACCGAACTTGATGCATCAATAGGTTTGATCGTAGATGAAGACCAACGATAAAGAATAAACACGAGCTTACTGAAAAGAATTTTTTTTAACCGAGGTATCAACCTGGAAGGAAAAGTTCCAATTAAACAGAGCTTGATTCAACTCCATAACTGATTAAACCAAATAATAAGAAGATGAACCAGTTATCAGAAAAATCAAACACTTCGAATTATTGTTTTTCTTGGTATTCATACTTCAACCTTCTCAACAACCCATACACCAAGAAAAAGTGAGAAAATAAAGAGAAGAAAGAAAAGCGTTTAAACCAAATAAAAACCCCGAAAACAAAGGAAACAAAAACCACATCTTTGTTTTCTTCTCTCCTCTGTCATAGTACACACGTATAACAAAAAACTAAGACAAACAATTCTTGCTGATTGATTACAACTCGATAACCTATAACAAAAAACTAAGACAAACAGACTAGACCTTATGAAACTCGAACTCCTCCAGGTTCTGTTGTCTTGCTTCTGTTCTTGCACACAATAACTGTCACGATCAATTTGCTCTCTATTTGCTCTATTGAGATTTCTTGAGTGCGTTAACTAATCTGGTCAAAACAACTTGTATTTATAGAGTTCATGGAAAGCCTTTTCCATATTTAGCTTGGAACTCCTTTTTCAGTTGGTACTCCGTTTCTAATAAGGTTTACCCATATTACCGTATAGGAAACCTAAGTTGTTTTGCCTAAGTCTTCAATCCTTCTCTGCTAGGAAACAACTTCTCCTTTGGCACCACCTTGAAAGCTTTTCCTTCTTCTTCTTGGATTGAGACTTCGACTCCAGCTATTCTCTTTTTCCTTCTTCGACTCGAACTCAAATATTCATTTGAACAACTAGGTCTTCTACTTTAACGGTGAACCTTTTCCTAGTCCACATAGAACCAGGTCCTTTATCATCTTCAAAACCATCTTTCAACAATGTGCTATTTGTAAGTGAAGATAAAGTGATGCAAAATTGAAGAACAACCTCTACAAAGAGGTCAACAAAAAAGAGTAGAAAAGAAAGAAAAAGCAAAACAACAACTTAGAAAGAAATAGAGAATACATATCACGACGGATCTCTCCCAAATGCACTTTTCAAATGTACATTAACTGAATATTTGAACTAAAGGTTTCTAAAATCCTTTCTCATTCATAGATTCAAATTTGTTGATTATCTATTTTAATGAAAAGGTTATGCCATTTGAGCAAGAAAAATATACAAAATTGTAAACAATAAAATGAAAGTGTAACATTACAAAAACAAATTTTAGCAAATGTATATCAACAACAACATACCCAATATGAGCACATGCTAGCAACTATCGTTTAAAAACTTTTAGAGAATTTGCCACTAAGTTAAACAAAATACGAAAAGCCAGTGGGATGCATTCCCGCCTAACTATTATTATTATTTTATTATCGTTAGCAACCGAATACTGTGGTTCTCAAAAGTTGGATTTTATCCCTTTGCTATTGTGGAACTAAAAAGTGGATTTTAATGACCGGAAAAAAATTTGGCCGTAAATATATTTATAGTGACCAGATTGGTATCCCCTGGTTTTTTTTTTCCTTTTTTTTTTTTAGTTAAAACACAATTTTCCTGTAGAACTGGAAAATGTTAAAGCTCGACGCAAAGTTTTTTAAACATCTTAATTTTCATACGAAATAAATGCGACTCTCAAACAAACATATGGAAGTGATTGGAGTATTCGTTATGTTGAAGTTACATCTCTCCTTGAGTGAATTGTTCAGGAAAAGAGCAAGATTCAGTGGACTGAACAAGAGTTCCAAACGTAAAGAAAGAACGCAGATTGTAGCCTTTTAACTTTGTGAAACATCAAAATGTCTCTCTAATCATGTGGAGGATTTTACTTTGATTGTAAATAAGAATATAATATGACAAAACTATTAAGTCTATTTCACGTTCACTGATCCATGGCTGTAACTATTCCAAGATTTCCTGTACCACTATAATTTTCTTCGTTTTTTTAGCATGAAAATTATGTAAAAATAAAATAAGGTAAACAGATTTTAACTGTCCAAACATATAAAGAAGGGCAAAAGTGTCATCATAAAATTAATTTTTTTAAAGGGTTTTAATTACGGAAATTAAAAATGCTGAACCGATGACTACTTTTCATTTAATTTGGAAGTACCTTACAATACTGGGAGAATTACAAAAATCTGACACTTTCTAACGCCTGTCAGGGATTTGGCATTGTAGGAAAAGTCTTATCAAAATGGTCCTTCCTAGTGATCGCTAAATCCTTCTATTAGCAAGGTCCTAAAGATCGCCAATACGATGGTCATCTGGTCTTTACTAGTAGAAAGACTTGGCGATCGCTAGAAAAAGCTATTTTTGTAATATTTTTCTTAGAGGTTATCGAATATCTATCTTTCGCAAAAATTTGTAAAATTCCCTTTAATATTTAAACTTATTTGATTCAAATTAAAGTGGTTTGTATTTTACTGTTAACATATTTTAAATCTAAATCTGTGAGTCAACATCTTGTAATGGATGGGTTGGAGAGTGGCAAGTCAGTCCCGTCAATGCGCTGAAATGTCCAAGTTTTTCTCTCATAGAAGGCCAAGTTGTATAATCTGTTACATACGTGAATATATATAATAAATAAAAATCACATAACTCAATTCAAGCAAAATAACATGAATTATGCCACAAGAAAAATGTTTATAAGAATCTGGCATGTTTATCATTTTACTTGGGAACATTTTGATATGGTTATCTGAATCTCCAAATGCCGACACCTCATCTTTCAATTATTTAAGAATAGGTTTGGACAATCAAAAGAGAATCAAGCTTCTGGTCTTCTTTCCTGAGTTTATTTAGTCGCTTGCGTGGTCTTCTCCAACTCTAGTGTTATATTTGGACTACTAAATTGCTGTTTAAGCACGTTGGTTTCTAATTTCTAGTTAAAATATTGTCCTAATTAAAGATACTTTTTCCTTAAATAGTCCACTAGAATAGTTCCTCTCGACTTAATAGCTCAATCACTCTTGTTTGTTCTATCAATGGAGAGCCAACACTCATACTTTTCCTACTACTACTATTTAGGTATCTTACTGATTTTACTTCAAATTTTATTCAAATATTTCACCCATCAAAAAAGAAATCTACCTCCAGGCCCACTTTCTCTTCCAATATTTGGTCACCTTTACCTTCTCAAGAATACTCTCCATCTTACTCTAACATCCTTATCAGCTAAATATGGCCCTGTTTTATCCCTCAAGTTGGGCTGTATGCCTGTTCTTGTTGTTTCTTCACCATCTGCTGTTGAAGAATGTTTAACAAAGAATGATATCATATTTGCAAACAGGCCTAAAACCATGGCTGCTGACAGGTTTACCTTCAATTATACTGTCTATGTTTGGGCACCCTATGGCGAACTTTGGCGAATTCTTCGCCGTTTGACTGTTGTTGAGCTGTTCTCTTCACGGGGCCTTCAGAAAACTTCTACGATTAGAAATCAAGAAGTTGGAATTTATATCCGTTCGCTGTTTAAATTCTCAAAGGTTAGTGGCACAAAGGTGGATTTGACCAACTGGACTTTTACTTTTGTTTTTAACCTGATGAACAAAATTATTGCTGGGAGACATGTTGTGACTGAAGCAGATGCTGGTATGGAGAAAGGAATAGAAATGATTGAGTATCTTAGGGGGACTTTCTTAGTAACTATATCATTCTTGAATACTTGTGATTTTTTGCCTGTATTAAGGTGGTTTGGTTATAAAGGGCTAGAGAAGAAGATGGCCTTAATTCACAACAAGAGAAATGAATTCTTGAACAACTTGCTAGACGAATTTCGACAGAAGAAATCCGATAGTACGATTGAGAACAGGGAGAAGAAGACCACACTGATTGAAACTCTCTTGTCTCTTCAAGAATCAGAGCCTGAATTTTACACAGATGATGTTATCAAGAGTATTATTCTGGTTAGTATCCTGCTATTTTTGCCTTGTCTCATCAGAACTTATTTTTGAGATGTTCTTTGAATTGTTCCACCCCCACCCTTAGTCAGGAACGAACAAAGTTGTCACTGTTTTAATTAAAGGCTTTTTTTGATAGGGCTGCCTAAGTTGACTTTGTTTTTAGAGGTAACAGGGAGGAAATTTTATCCAATTACAGATAGGAAACATGTCATATTAAATGTGAATATTCTCAAATCATATGGACTTCGTTTCTCTGCTCTCACTTTCCAGCATAAGGTTTCATGTGCATTTGCTCTGGACTTATTAGTCAATCCCTCAAAGTAGAAAATTACTTTTTTGGTAGCTGGTCATTTTCGTCTGTTTAGATTATACAGTTCACATCCTTTTTTATAATATATGGTGATCAATATTTCTTTTTCGTGACGAGAGTGTTGGCTGTTGATGCTCATCTTATTCTCAATTTTCCCTGCTAAAAGGCTTAATCCTTTATCAGGTAGAGAATTGGCATAATAAATCCTTTTCACATTAAAGCATAATTGCATTTGCTTTGCCATACGAAGCCTTACCTCGACTTGTTAAAACAAGTTTTAATTCTACTTTTCCTCTGTATATTCATATATTTGTCTACATTTCCGTGACGCAACATGATCACTTTAATTTGTGGTTTGAACCAGAATATCAATACTAATAGTATTATTCAACAAATTTTAGATTATATGTTAAATGGTATACTTGAATGAAATCCTTTTTGTTCTTCTTGTTGTTAAAATAAAAAAATAGCTTCTTTCTACTTAGGATGATCGCTAAATTTATTGTGCTATAGGTAGTTTTTGTTGCAGGAACAGAGACCTCATCAACGACCATCCAATGGGCAATCAGGCTTCTTGTAGCTCACCCTGAGGTATTGCATAAGCTAAGGGCTGATATTGACAACAAAGTGGGGACTGAGCGCTTACTAAACGAATCTGACCTCACCAATCTTCCATATTTACGTTACATTGTCAATGAGACACTAAGATTATACCCTCCAGTACCACTTTTGGTGCCTCATTACTCAACAGAAGATTGTACTGTGGGAGGATATGATGTAGCAAAACATACAATGCTGTTCATTAATGCTTGGGCCGTTCATAGGGATCCCAAGGTATGGGAGGAGCCTGACAAATTCAAGCCAGAGAGGTTTGAGGCAATGGAAGAGGAAACAGAAGGAGGGTTCAATTACAGGCTTCTGCCGTTTGGAATGGGGAGAAGAGCGTGCCCCGGAGCTGCGATGGGATTGCGTGCTGTTTCACTGGCTTTGGGTGCACTTATTCAATGCTTTGACTGGCAAATTAAGGAAGAGGAAGATTTGGAAGCCATCTATAATTCGAGATTAGCTATGAAGAACAAGCCTTTGGTGGCTGTCTGCAATCCACGCCAAGAACTTGTGCAGCTTTTGTCCCAGCTCTGAGACAGTTTATGTATACGGAATGTAATTTGTACCCTCTCTGCAGTCGCTTTCCTGTTTAGCTAATGTTGTAATAAATTCGAAGATTGTGTGAGAAATAAGAAAATTGTTCCAAGCATAGTGAATGTTGGAGAGAACAGCTACTGTAAGATCTTTACTCTTAGTAATATTTGATATGTTAGAAACAAAAAAGCATAATGTATATCTGACCTGGGAATATTCATTGCTTATTTTCGATCATGTTATACCACAGAAGAGCGTGGCGGGGGGGGGGAGGCAGGGGGGGGGGGGCGGGGGGGCGGAGGGAGAGCTAATGGGGCGAGGAACGACGGGACGCTTAGAAAATATAGGCAAAATGGGAAAAAAAAAAAGAGATGGCTTGGCGTACATCTTGAAGACTGAGGTTGTCTAGCGGACCGGTCCAGTACCCGTTTAGGCTGCTAGTTCCGATCCAATCTGGCCTAGGTTTTTAGAACTTTCGCCAGTCTATCTACTCCTATGTTGCAAAATGAATCTGCTAGACAAAACTGACACTGGTTCCACTTAAGCCGGTTTAACCTGTTCGGTCCAGTTGGAACCAATTTGGTTATGACTTCCTTTTTTTTTTTTAAAAGATGTTCTTTTTTTGGAATTCAAAAATATTAAGGAAACTAAAGAACAAAACTTATGAAAAATTTCAAAGCTTAAAGTCATTTTATTGTAGAGATTTGAAATGTTGCAAATTACCTATCAAATTTTGATAGTAACTTTAAAGTTGTAATATTTTAACCTAGAAAAATACATTCTTTTAAAGAATCTTCTCAATTTTTCGATGACTTCAGTAGGCTTTTTTTGAGGCCACTCTGATCCAATTGATGAAAAAGAATTGTAGTCACCAACAATTCTTCCCTCAATATGTCTGTGGCCGATTTGTAATCTTCCATAGCTAAAAGCGCTTTATGAGGCAACTAATGAAATTTGAATTGCTAATATATCCCAGGTCATTCTTGAAAGAATTGGAAATTTATGGTTTTTAGACTTCCAGTATAGAAACAACTAATCACTTTCAAACTCTTGAATTTCTTTAGCGCATGAAGTAAATAAACTTGAATTAAACTTTTAGACTGTGTAGGTGCACTTTGTGTAGTAGTGTGAGACCAACTTCTATATAAGATCAAATCAGAAGATGCTGTGTAAATACCCGATGGCGTAGATCGTCTACACTTGGCAATTCAGCAGTTGTAATTTTTAAACTTACATATATCTCTCTAATAAGCGCTTCAGAATTTACATTTAAAAGCACGATGCAGTACATAAGCAATGTAATAAATCTGAGGAATAGGAAAAAAAATTTAAAATTAAATTTTTCTATCATATTTAAAACAGCTTTTGCATATGCATGTAATGCCTTATATTCTTTACGTAACATTCATATTTGAGCTATATAATACCGTATGGTAGGAACAATAAGATAATATTGGCAAGAAAATTATTTAATAGCAAGCCAAAACTTTTTAAAATATAAGAAGATGACTGACAAGGTCTCAATCTTCTACATCAAGATAATAGACTTGACTAATATGACATTAGACATTTGTGATATTAGTTCTCTATATTGGTAAGCAAAAAACAATACTTCATATCAACAGTTCCACCTAGTTGCAATATATCTAGCTTTGCTTTAGGATCTAAAAATGAAACCAATAGCTATATTAACTTTATTAATAATTGTGTCAAACAATTTAAGGCCATCTTTTATAACTAAATGGTAATGATGTACACATCTAACATGAAATAATGCATCAAAAGAGGGGTTAAATATCGGTCTTAAGTTTCTAATAGCAGTGTCATTGTTAGTAGCATTATCTGCAGTTATACATAAAATTTTATCACTAATTCCATACATCCTACAAATTTTCGATTCTTTTTCAGAAATAAATTATCCCTTGCGTGATCCATCAATGCATCTTTATGCTAAAATACATTTTTGCATTACCCAAGTAGGATCTATCCAATCACATGTAACTATTAAATACTCATAATTATTAATAACACGACCAATATTAGTAGTAGGACAAACTCTAATATCAAAGTTATGAAATAAATAACGCAAATATTATTTATATTCATTTATAAATCTAATAATATCACTTCGAAACAATAGTTTTAGAAAAACCATTAAAAGATAGATTGTATGTATCTTGAATAGAACGAATAAAACTAGTACCAGAAGAAAAAGCAAACGGTAAAGCCTCTACTGCAACAATTTTTGTGCAGATTTTTCCTATCATTTTTCTTATCATAATGGTAAAGTCCTCCTGTTGCTGGGTTAAGATATTGTTGGGCAGTGGAACCTTGAGATGAGCAGGTAATCCCTCAGCCTCCACGAAGTACTTACCTCCCTGCCTAGCAGTCCATTCTTTCTTATTAAATTTCTACAAGTGTGTTCTAATTTTCCTTATCCCACCTTCATGTCCTCTAGTTTTAAAATTTCAATCATGTGAACAAAGATTACACCTAGCCCTCTGAGTATCACGTTCTTTAGTAGCAAATTTTCACGCCTTTGATCTATCCTTTCGTTGTACCATTTTCCTAGTATGAGATATAGGAGACATTTCAGAGTGAGTTTTAGGTGATCTAGGCTTGAATTGATTGGTGGGTGTTTCATCTATATTATCCTCTTTAGTGTGATCAAAACCTAACTATTGTGCTTCTAACATTTTATTATTTAGTAGATTATTTGCATTAATATCAAAATAATATTGAGAATCATCTAAGTTAGTGTAATCATCGCTATAAGTCTGATTAGACCTACTAACAGGTGCTTCAACCTTATCCCCTTACGACCATTACTCTACCCCCCCCAAACATTCCTTTAACAATTCTTGTCACTGTAATTAAAGCAAGAAAAGAAATAGTTTATGCTAACATAATATTAAAAAAAAGGTGGAACTACTTTACCAAATAAAACCCGTGTAATTGAGATGATAGTTGAAACTTGATCATTCACTCCAATTAATTAGTTGAATACTTAAGAAAATATGCAAATTGACAGCAAAGTAGCAATATTATTGAGAAGTTGAGAGAATTTAGAAATTGGTGTGACAAAATGATGAAATAATGGGGTATTTATAAGTAAAAAATTGGGGGGTATGGGGTTAGGAGGGGTTGGTAGGGGGCAAAGTGGTTGTTTTTTTTTTGCTGGTTGCCAACGACTAGAGGGTCAAAAGAGTCGTTGCCAATAGCTAGTTTCAGACAAGATTTTTCTTTCTTTTTATTTTTTCAACTGGTCCGGTCTCGGTCCATTTCGGTCTAGTTTGTCCACTCGAAACATGAAGGGTTGGGTCGGGATGAGGACGGAGACATTACGGATCGGATCAAACTGACTTTGATCGCTACAGGCCTGTTCCGGCCTAAACGGGTTGACAACCTTACTGAAGACCAAAAAATAGGTTTAGCTGTTTATACTTCCTGAAATCAAGGGGATATGCGAGTAAGAAGGTATTGTGATATATTTTCCTAAGAGAAAGTCCTTGACGCACCATATAGACAATAGAATCACATGAATAGTATACTTTCTAAACTTTGATGATATAGGCCACTATGAATTGTGATCGTTTATGTGAAAGGTTATGGACAATATTCTGGCTCCTGTCGCAGTGGATAATATGTAATTGCACAATTTTGGTACCGCATGACACATTAATAATGTTGATCATCTTATTAGTGTTAATGGTTAACATAGCTGACAGTTAGTGAAGTAGGAATTAGTTAATTTAATTAGAGCTTAGTCAGCTTAGTTCATAGTTAACTAGATTAGTTAGAGAGAGTTGGAGTTAGTTAGAAGTATGGTTAGCTAGCTCAGAAATACCTATATATACATCTTGTATCATTTACTCATAACACATAAAGAGAGTGAAAATATCTTCTCATCTCTCGAGTTCTCTCTAGTTCCTTTTTCTCCAAGTAATCCTAGTCGACTCAATCTATGCTTTGTTCATGGTATCAGAGTTGGTCCTCAATCTTTACAAGCTGAAAAATTATGTCGTGATTGCTGCAATTTGATCATCTCAGAGAACTGGTGATCGTTCCCATAATAGCTAATACAACACAATAATTTCTCAAATTTGAAGCTTATAAATGTCAACTATGGTGACTAGAAATGGCTTCTCTAGCACTGCTGAAAAAACAACTTCAAATACAATGATTCATCATAATCACCCTCTCTTTATACAAGCACGTATACTCTAGGTGGTTCTCTAGTCTCGATTCAATTAACAGGTTCTTAAATAAACTATGCTCTATGGAGTATGTCGTGAGAAGTGGATTACTAGGGAAGAGAAAGTTAGGTTTTGTAAGTAGAAAATGTGTGAAAGAAGATTTTGATTCTACATTGCATGAATTGTGGGATAAATGTAATGTTATTGTGTTGTCATGGATAATGAACTCTGTTAGTCAAGGACTTCTTAGTAGTATTGTGTATAAATCGAGTGCAACAAAGGTCTGGACAGATTTGAATGAGATTTGACAATATTGATGGCTCTAGAATCTTCTATTACACTATGAGATAGCAGTACTATCACAAGGAACTTCATTTGCCTTGGTATATTTTTCTAAAATGAGAGAACTATGGGATGAATTTGATGCACCCATGTCAATTCATGGTCGTGCTTTCTCTATATCAAACAGATATGTTGAGCATCTTGAGTACCAAAGGCTGCTACAATTCTTAATAGGACTGAATGACTCCTACAATTAGTCTAGAAGTAAGATCCTCATAATGATCCGTATTCCTCGTGTTAACAATGCATACTCAATGGTTACCTCAGAAGAAAGCCATAAGCCTCTAGCCAAGGCCACAGATGACAGCTTTGTTCACTAAAAAAAAAAATCTCAACACAGGAAACAACTATAATTTGGGGAACAACTACAACATACCTGCATCACTAATTTCCACATAGGAGGAAACTTCGATAGAAGCAAACCTAATTCAAGGAACAACTTCGAAGAGAAAAAGATTAATGCATGTTGTGATCACTGTGTCTGTAGAGGACGCTCTAGAGATGACTGCAAGAAGTTGAATGGTTCATATGAGTACAAAGGCAAGCATAAGTTTTCCGGTGGTAACAACATCGCACACTATGCTTTATATAGATCAGGTGAAAGTGAAGCCAGCTCATACAAGGCACCCTCTCACTTAGCTGGAAATGCATAGACACACACTGATGCCTACATGAACCAGCAAGGTCCTTTTGTCACAAATGTGCTTCACTTACTCAAGAACCGTACATGTAGATCATGGAAATGCTCAGAAAAGGGAATTACAATTCTAGCATAGGTATGTCAAACTATCCTATAGCCAATATAAAACCAATACAATGGTTAGTTGATATGGGAGCCTTAAATCATATGGTAAATGACCTTAGTTTATTCATTGGAATGAGGAGTATTGAGAACTCAAATGACGGAAAAGTATATTTGCCAACAACTTCTCTTGCAAAAGTTAGCCACTTAGGAGAATCCTTTGTGTTTAAGGGACAGAAGATTAGTAATGTGTTGTCTCTTCTTGAATTCAGACATAACTTACTACCAGTTTGAAAACTAACAAAGGAGTTTGGTTGTTCATTGTTATTCTATCATGGTTTCTCTATTTTCAAGACCTCTTTAATGGAAAGGTGAATGGGATTTGTAAGCATGTCAATGGCCTCTATGTGTTACAGTCAGGCAGGAGAGTTCAAGCTCAACAACTTAAAGGATAAAGAAATCTCTTGTTCACTGTTAGAACAAAAAATAAATCAATATAGAAGGTGCCTCCATGTAGCATAAGTTAAACTGCTTTGAACATCTAAAGATAGGAAGTGAGATTCCTACTTTTTCTGTATGTCTTCTAGCTAAACAGATTAGGCTACCATTTCCCGTTAGTAATTAAACGTCTCAAAACTGCTTTGATATTGTACATGGTGATGTTTGGGGGCCCTACATGGTCCCAAGCTATGATGATAAAAGAGATTTCATGAACATGGTAGATGATCACTTTAAATACACCTAGATTTTCGTCTTGACTTCTAAAGCTGAAGTAGTAGTGGTTTTAAGATCCTTCTGTCTTATGATAAAAAAATGTGTATTCATCTTCTGTGGAATGCTTGAAAACAGTTAATGGTTTTGAATTCTTTAACTCTTAGATGACAAAATTATTAGGTGAAATAGGAATAGTTCATTATAGTTCATGTGTATATTCACCATAATAAAATGGAGCAGTGAAGAGAAAACATAGGTATATTTTAAAAATTAGGAGAGCACTAAGCTTCCAGGCAAGTGTACCACTTATGTTCTGGGGAAAGAGTGTCATTACTAATGTATATATCATTAACAGGCTACCATCTACTCATCTAAGAGGAAGAGTACATTTTGAAGTACTAAACAAACACTTCCCACCTCTAGAACATATAAGAGTCTTCAGATGCCTTGGATATGTCATAGATGTAAGAAAAAGGGATAAGTTCTCTCCAAGAGCGATCCCAGTAGCCTTCCTGGGATACTCCCTCACCGAAAAGGGTTATAAGATGTACACTCTTTACTCAAAAGAATTTGTAGTAAGCAGATATGTGGTGTTCGAAGATGTGCTTCATTTCAAACATGTACCAACTGCAACTCCTACCTTATTTATTGTACCAGATTTCCCTAACGAAATGACTGCACAACCTAATTTACCTTCCATTGAGCACTATACACCTTCTAATCAGGATATCTTACCAATATACCCACTGATACTACTATAGCTGATCCTATTGAGGTACAAGAATTAGCTCCAGAATCATTAAGACTCCAAGTTGGATGAATTACTTTGTGGTTCATCATAAAAGCACGTCTTTGTGTAAATATCCTATGTCCAACTATGTGTGCTATAATGTTGTATCACTTAAATTTGGTGCCTCTCTATCTTCCTACTCCTCTATTGAGGAGCCCAAGAAAACCAACGAAGCAGCTCAAGATGGGAAGTGAATTGAAGACACGAAGTCTGAAATTGCAACACTAGAAGACAACCAGACCTAGAGCCTTGTCGACCTTCCTCCTTGAAGTATCCTATTGGATGTAAGAGGGTAATTAAGGTCAAATACAAGACGAATGTTGAAGTAGAAAGATACTAGCCCAAGATAGTTGAAAAACGGTACAGTCAGCAGGAGGGGCTAGACTATACATAAACATTTTCTCATATAACTAAGAGGGTAACAATATGGTCAGTGGTAGCTACTACAGCAATTCAAAAGTAGTACATCAATAAAATGGATGTTCACCATGCTTTTCTACAAAGTTATCTCTTTGAAAAAGTATAAATGTGATCCACGCTCAAGCCAATTGTCACGACCCATTTTCTGAACGAGTTATGACACGGCACCTGAGGATCAGGTGAACCAGACCTGCTAAACTTTTCATACATCTTTCAAAAACCCATAATAATCTAAATAAATAATAACTCTGCATCTTATAATAAATGTCAATATAACTTTAAAATACTTTAAGCGTTAAATCTTAAAATGTGCACCATAACCCTTCTAACTCATTGTCTATGAAGCCCCTAAAACTGGAAGACTGTCATATTGCACGAGACATGAAACCCCCGGCAATACTCAACTGAATAAATAAAATAAATGAAGGAACTGGTAAGGAAAACTGATATGTTTCCACTGAAAGCAAAGCGGAGCTCACCAACAACTGAGGATGTGAGGGAGAGTCCTAGCCTGTAGTCTGATCGCCTCTGTGACCTGCGTCTACGTTGACGAAGCCAACGTAGGTTCCATGAAAAAGGAACGTGAGTAACGAATCGCTCGTCACCCAGTGAGTATCATCGACTCCCTTACTAAGGCCGGAACGAGAGTTAATAAAACATGAATGCGTAAACTTTACTTTAAGGCAACTGAAAGATCAAAATAAACTCTTTAAATATTGCAAAATAGCTTATATTTTCTTTCTAGGGAGTACCACTCAAATCTGACATCTTTTCTTTCTTTCTCTTTCTAATCCCTGTGGCGTCCCACAGTTCAAAGTGTCTGACACGCTAGCATTCATTGCCCGACTATGGCAATATAATATAGTGCCCGACTATGGCACATACCTACCCTTTCATGGTAGTTTCGGGGTAAAACGCAACCCGACTATGGTCACGCTCCGCAGCCCGACTATGGCTACGAACAAGTTTACCCTTCTCAGAATTTAAGGTAGCTCCCAAAATATCTAAAATATTGCTTGGCACCAAAGGCCTCAATTTGAACTTAAGCTTTCTTTTAAAATCTCATCATAGCTTCTTTAGCTTTCAAACACAATTAAATCTTGAATCATTTAATAATAATCATAGAATAACATAAATAATCTCATGAAATTGTACTCAAGTGAAGATATATGATCGGGATGTAAAGGAAGCTATGAAAAATATTTCTAGATACTTGATACTAAAGAACGACTTGGAAATGTGAATAGATAATGAACGTTTGCCCGCTCCAATCAAACGTACATTAACTTCTCTAAAGCAATTTATCGAACACTTTAAACACATGCACTTTGTGAGAAAAGCACCTTAGAAAGGGTATATCTCAACTCACCTCAATTTCCTCCTTGAATCTAATTGCAAGTGCAACTCGACGTACTTCACGTTACCAACCAACTACAACAATCAATTTACGTAATCAATCCCAAAGTTCTCATCTTTACCCCAATTTAAGAACTTAAGTTCAACCCTTAACTTTCTAGGTTTAAAGGAATTCCCCAATGAATATAATCTATTAAGATACTAAATTCTTGTATAATCATAATATAATTTCACTAATCCGCAAGAAAAACTTACCTTGATGTTAACTTGAAAGTCGAATTGGAGATGGTAGTTCCCTGCTTCAGTTTTGGCGAAGGGAGTACTTTGGTACGCCAGAAACCAAGTACTGCTATATACATATTGCTTACCTTTGGTCCATTATTTTAATAATACTTCCTTACATGATTTTTATTTTCTTTTGTTAAATAGCCACACAAATATTAGTAGTGTTCTACTATTTAAATTTTAGCCAATATGAGTTAGTTTTAATTCTTGGCCTTTTATAACTCCTCCTCCCACTTCCAATATTATTGAGTATTCACACCTCATCCAAGATAGTATCATAATTCAAGTCCACCCTATACTTGATACTCGGACCTCGACATACATAAGGAACGACTTTATGTGAATATTTTTCATGCCCATAAATATCCTAAAACTTAGAAAATCTTGAGGAACGTCACATTCTTCTCCCCTTAAGATCATTCGTCCTCGAATGATTTTATTCCTCACTCTTAGACCACTCTTCCATTCCACCAACTTGCCAAATGTTCCAAATTTTGGCTAAGTGTTGGATTTCTTAAAAATTTCGGCAGAGTCTCCCCTGTAACTGGACTATCCGAAAAAAATATCCCTGTCAGAAATACCACAACAACAACCAATACACTATAATAGGCCATCAGTAGGCACCAACAATAGCTCCAAATAACCACTACTACTCCGGCAAGGAGGTAAATCCCCACAATAATAAAAAAAAAAAAAAAAACCATGCTCCGGCAAGGAGCTGAATCTCAACAATAAATCAAACATACTCCGGCAAGGAGCTAAATAACACTAACGAATTAATATACTCCGGCAAGGAGCTAAACCACATAATATCTCATAATTGACTAGAAAAATTTAAATACAATCGAAATCTTTATAGTTCACATACCTTGTTCTTCAAATAGATGGGGATACCTTTTCTTCATGTCTTCCTCAACCTCCCAGGTAGCCTCTTTTGAATTTTGACCACGCCACAATACTTTCACCGAAGCTATATCTTTTGTTCTTAACTTTCTAACTTGCCTATTCAGAATCTGGATTGGTACCTCTTCGTAACTCAAATCTGTATTAATTTCTATGGTGTTGGAAGGAATAACATGCGACTCATCATGGATGTACTTTCTTAACATAGACACGTGAAAAACAGGATGGACCGAAGATAACTCAACTGGCAAGGCTAACTCATAAGCCACATTACCTTTCTTGCTTAAAATCTCATAAGGTCCGATAAATCTAGGACTAAGTTTTCCCTTCTTACCGAACCTCATAACTCCCTTCATTGGTGACACTTTTAAGAATACCATATCGCCTACATTAAACTCTAAGTCTCTATGCCTCTTATCAGAATAAGACTTTTGACGACTCTGAGCCGTTTTAAGCCTTTCTCTAATTAGCTGGACTTTCTCCAATGCCTCGTAAACAAACTCTGGGCCAAGTAGCGGCACCTCTACTGGTTCGAACCAACCCACTGGAGATCTATATCTACGCCCATATAGCGCCTCATACGGAGCCATCCCAATACTAGCCTGATAGCTGTTATTGTAGGCGAACTCGATGAGCGGCAAGTGATCATCCCAATTACCACCAAAATCTATAACACAAGCTCGCAACATATCCTTGAGGGTCTGAATGGTCCTTTCTGCCTGATCATCAGTCTGCGGATGGAAAGCGGTGCTCAAGTTGACCTTGGTTCCCAACCATTTCTGGAAAGCTTTCCAAAAATGAGCGGTAAACTGCGGACCTCTGTCAGAGATAATTGAGACTGGGGTGCCATGCAACCTAACAATTTCCTTGATGTACAACTGAGCATACTGTTCGGCAGTGTCTGTCGTCTTAACTGGTAGAAAATGAGCTGACTTTGTGAGTCTGTCTACAATCACCCAAATTGAATCATGCTTACGGTACGTGCGAGGCAAGCCTACCACAAAATCCATATTTATCGCTTCCCATTTCCACTGCGGTATCTCTATATCCTGAAGTAGACCACCTGGTCGTTGATGCTCTGCCTTGACTTGCTGACAATTCAAACATTTAGCCACATACTCTGCTACTTGCTTCTTCATACCTTTCCACCAATACAAATCCTTCAAACCCTGATACATTTTAGTAGCACCTGGGTGAATAGAGTATCTCGAGTTGTGAGCTTCTTCCATGATGGCTTTTCTGAGGTCATCTACATCTGGTACACATAACCTGTCATTTAGCTTCAAAGCTCCATCGCTTCCAAGAGTGAAAACAGTGATTTCTTTATTTCTGACTCCATCTTTTATTTTCACCAAATACGGATCCTCATCTTGCTTAGCCTTAACATGTGCAATAAGTGATAAACGTGCTAAGGCATAAGCAACCATATCTCCTCCTTCCGTCTCATCCAGCCTAATCCCGTCATTTGCCAGCTTTTGCACTTCTCGGCCTAACGGTCTCCTCTGAACTGATAAATGAGCTAAGACACCCATTGACTTTCTGCTGAGTGCGTCTGCTACCACATTAGCTTTGCCCGGATGGTAAAGGATATTGATGTCATAATCCTTCACCAGCTCGAGCCACCTTCTCTGCCTCAAATTTAACTCCTTTTGCTTGAAAATGTACTGGAGACTCTTATGGTCTGTATATATATCAGAATGCTCACCATACAAGTAGTGCCTCCATATTTTTAAAGCAAATACTACCGCTGCAAGCTCTAAGTCGTGAGTGGGGTAGTTCTTTTCGTGGTTTTTCAGCTGCCTGGAAGCATAGGCAACAACCTTTCCTTCTTGCATGAGAACGCAACCAAGCCCTACTCTGGAGGCATCGCAATAGACTGTGAATCCAACCAAACCTGTCGGCAAGATTAACACAGGTGCGGTGGTCAACCTCTTTTTCAATTCTTGAAAGCTCTGCTCGCATGCGTCTGACCACTGAAATTTAACTGCTTTCTGAGTCAGCTTGGTCAATGGTGCTGCAAGTGAAGAAAAGCCCTCTACAAATCTCCTATAGTAGCCTGCCAAACCCAAGAAACTTCGGATTTCGGTCGGTGTTGTTGGCCTTGGCAAATTCTTAACCGCTTCAACCTTCTGAGGATCTACTTTAATGCCTTCGCTAGATACCACATGGCCTAAGAATGCCACTGACTGGAGCCAAAATTCACATTTAGAAAACTTGGCATAAAGTTGATTCTCTTTCAAAGTCTGTAATGTTATCCTGAGGTGCTCTGCATGTTCTTCCTTACTTTTAGAATACACCAAAATATCGTCTATAAACACAATAATAAAGGTGTCTAAGTATGGCTTGAAGACCCTGTTCATTAGGTCCATGAATGCTGCGGGTGCATTGGTCAACCCAAAGGACATCACTAAAAATTCATAGTGCCCGTAGCGAGTCCTGAAGGCTGTCTTTGGGATGTCTTCTTCTCTGATTCTCAACTGGTGATACCCCGATCTCAAGTCTATCTTGGAGAAGTATTTAGCTCCCTGAAGTTGGTCAAATAAGTCATCAATTCTAGGCAATGGATACTTGTTTTTAACCGTGACTTTGTTCAACTGCCGATAATCAATACACATTCTGAGAGACCCATCTTTCTTCTTGACAAACAAGACCGGAGCACCCCACGGTGACACACTCGGCCTGATGAAGCCCTTGTCAAGAAGATCTTTCAACTGCTCTTTCAATTCTTTAAGTTCTCTGGGGCCATTCTATAGGGAGGAATAGATATGGGCTGAGTGCCCGGGACGAGGTCAGTACCAAACTCTATGATTCTTTCTGGAGGAAGTCCGGGAAGGTCATCTGGAAAAACTTCTGGAAAATCTCTAACAACTGGCACAGACTGAAGAGTAGGCGCATCTGATTCTGCATTAATGATATGAGCCAAGTAGGCAACACAACCTTTACTTATCATCTTCTGTGCCTTAAGATAGGAAATAAATTTGCCCACTGGTGACGCTGAACTACCCTTCCATTCAAGGACCTCTTCATTTGGGAATTGAAACCTGACTATCTTGGCACGACAATCTAATGTGGCATGGCAAGAAGAAAGCCAATCCATACCCATGATTGCATCAAAGTCCACCATTTCTAACTCTATAAGATCAGATATAGTATTGCGGCCTTGCACTAAGATTGTGCAACCCCTATAAACTCTCGTTGCTTTCACTGGCTCTCCAACTGGAGTAGATACTAAGAAGGACTCACTTAGATGTTCAGGTTCTAACCCGAGACTCGTAGCAAAATACGGAGTGACATAAGAATATGTAGAACCTGGATCAATCAAGACATATGCATTCTGTGAGTAAACTTGAAGTATACCTGTAACAACTGCTGGAGATGCCTCTGCACTCTGACGATCAAGTGTAGCATATAAGCGGGGTTGTCCCCCTCCCTGGTGGACTGAGCCTGAACCTCTATCCGCCCCACGCGCAGCCTGGTTCTGAGGGCCACGAGCTTGGGGTGGTGCAACTGCAGTAGCTGAAGAACCTGCTGGATGTGCTGCTCCCCTATCATAGGCTCGCTGCAACTTTGGGCAATTAAATTTGTAGTGTCCCTCTTCAAGACAATTGTAACAACCTCGAAAACTCAACTTGCACGGCCCTGAATGGCTCTTTTTACAATTACCACAAACATCACCATACTGTAGCTGCTGGTTGACACTGCCTTGACTCTGAATAGCTGGAGATTGAAAACTCTGATTTTGATTGGACCTGCCACCAAGGTTCTGATTCTGACGAGATTGATTCCCATAGTTCTGGTTCTTCTTGAAGTATGACCCACCACCTGACTGGTAAGAGGACTGAGCTGGTGCAGTTGTAGCCCTGTTAAATGAGCTCTTTCCTCCTCCCATTGAACCATTGTAACCGCTGGATGATCGGGCCCTCTTGTTATGGTAGCTTTCCTTTTCATCTCTTCTTTGATGTTTCTTCCTTTCCATGTGCTTAGCAAATCCCACAACAGAGGATAAAACTGACATACCTGCTGCTGCTGCCGCTGTAGTGTCCTGAATGTGAATACCCAACCCATTAACGAATCTATCGATCTTTGCCCTTTCTGTTGGAATCATATGGGGAGCGTACTTAGCCAACTTGATAAACTCCATCTGATATTCTTCTACACTCATTGATCCCTGCTTAAGTTGCTCAAACTGGGTAGCCTTGGCTGCCTTATCTTCTTCTGGTATAAAGTTCATTGTGAATGCCTCCTCAAATTCCTCCTAAGTAGGTGGACCATAATCCTCATCTCTCTCTCTTTCCCATATCTCGAACCAAGTTCCTGCCGTACCCTTCAGCTGGTAGGCAGCTAATTCAACAGCCTCATTATCAACTGCTTTCATCAACCGGAGTGCCCTTTTAACTTCCTCAAGCCATAACATTGCATCTTCACCAACCTTGGTACTGTAGAACTCTGGTGGTCTCAACTTGAGAAACTCGTGTGCCCTGAAGGTTATAGAACTTTCATGTCTGTTGCCCTGAGGTGGTGCCTCATTCTCCCTATGACCCTGAGTAGCCATGACTGTAGTAAACATCTCCATAGCCCCTCTCATTGCATTAAAAGCCTCATCCATCACTGGTGGCAAGACAACTTGAGCTGGAACAACAGGTGGGGGTGGCACTTGGTTCTGGTTAGCTTGCTCATCTATCTCAACCTGATCAACCTGCTCCTCTGGTTCAACCTGGGGCGCTGGAGTCTTCTTAGTTGGCTTTCCCTTCTTACTTTTCTTAGATTTACGCTGAGCCACCATAGCCGCAAGCGTTTCTTGATCAGCTGCTTGAGCTCTGGTGTTAGAATTTCGAGTACCAACCATTTCTGTGAATTAAAAAGAATGAATAGATTAGAAGGATTCTTGAAGTTAAGCTCTATCGCACGATCAAGAGTATGAAAGAAAGCGAGACTTTTCCTAAATGTCTGCAGCCTCTTGTTCATAAGTATGGCGCGCTTCATACCCATAAACAAGACTCTACTGACACGGCTTCATAGACCCCCAGGACTCTCTAAACCTGAGGCTCTGATACCAAGTTTGTCATGACCCATTTTCTGAACGAGTTATGACACGGCACCTGAGGACCAGGTGAACCAGACCTGCTAAACTTTTCATACATCTTTCAAAAACCCATAATAATCTAAATAAATAATAACTCTGCATCTTATAATAAATGTCAATATAACTTTAAAATACTTTAAGCGTTAAATCTTAAAATGTGCGCCATAACCCTTCTAACTCGTTGTCTATGAAGCCTCTAAAACTGGAAGACTTTCATATTGCACGAGACATGAAACCCCCGGCAATACTCAACAGAATAAATAAAATAAATGAAGGAACTGGTAAGGAAAACTAATATATCTCCACTGAAAGCAAAGCGGAGCTCACCAACAACTGAGGATGTGAGGGAGAGTCCTAGCCTGTAGTCTGATCGCCTCTGTGACCTGCGTCTACGTTGACGAAGCCAACGTAGGTTCCAAGAAAAAGGAACGTGAGTAACGAATCGCTCGTCACCCAGTGAGTATCATCGACTCCCTCACTAAGGCCGGAACGAGAGTTAATAAAACATGAATGCGTAAACTTTACTTTAAGGCAACTGAAAGATCAAAATAAACTCTTTAAATATTGCAAAATAGCTTATATTTTCTTTCTAGGGAGTACCACTCAAATCTGACATCTTTTCTTTCTTTCTCTTTCTAATCCCCGTGGCGTCCCACAGTTCAAAGTGTCTGACACGCTAGCATTCATTGCCCGACTATGGCAATATAATATAGTGCCCGACTATGGCACATACCTACCCTGTCATGGTAGTTTCGGGGTAAAACGCAACCCGACTATGGTCACGCTCCGCAGCCCGACTATGGCTACGAACAAGTTTACCCTTCTCAGAATTTAAGGTAGCTCCCAAAAATATCTAAAATATTGCTTGGCACCAAAGGCCTCAATTTGAACTTAAGCTTTCTTTTAAAATCTCATCATAGCTTCATTAGCTTTCAAACACAATTAAATCTTGAATCATTTAATAATAATCATAGAATAACATAAATAATCTCATGAAATTGTACTCAAGTGAAGATATATGATCGGGATGTAAAGGAAGCTATGAAAAATATTTCTAGATACTTGATACTAAAGAACGACTTGGAAACGTGAATGGATAATGAACGTTTGCCCGCTCCAATCAAACGTACATTAACTTCTCTAAAGCAATTTATCGAACACTTTAAACACATGCACTTTGTGAGAAAAGCACCTTAGAAAGGGTATATCTCAACTCACCTCAATTTCCTCCTTGAATCTAATTGCAAGTGCTACTCGACGTACTTCACGTTACCAACCAACTACAACAATCAATTTACGTAATCAATCCCAAAGTTCTCATCTTTACCCCAATTTAAGAACTTAAGTTCAACCCTTAACTTTCTAGGTTTAAAGGAATTCCCCAATGAATATAATCTATTAAGATACTAAATTCTTGTATAATCATAATATAATTTCACTAATCCGCAAGAAAAACTTACCTTGATGTTAACTTGAAAGTCGAATTGGAGATGGTAGTTCCCTGCTTCAGTTTTGGCGAAGGGAGTACTTTGGTACGCCAGAAACCAAGTACTGCTATATATATATTGCTTACCTTTGGTCCATTATTTTAATAATACTTCCTTACATGATTTTTATTTTCTTTTGTTAAATAGCCACACAAATATTAGTAGTGTTCTACTATTTAAATTTTAGCCAATATGAGTTAGTTTTAATTCTTGGCCTTTTATAACTCCTCCTCCCACTTCCAATATTATTGAGTATTCACACCTCATCCAAGATAGTATCATAATTCAAGTCCACCCTATACTTGATACTCGGACCTCGACATACATAAGGAACGACTTTATGTGAATATTTTTCATGCCCATAAATATCCTAAAACTTAGAAAATCTTGAGGAACGTCACACCAATAACCTATGAAGGTGTGGGAGGATCGCCAAAGATAGTAGTACCCAACTAGAGTCGGGGTCGATTTCCTCAGGGAGCTAACTTGTAATCAATTAATCCTAGATTGAATAGTGACGGGTTCTGTGAATTTTTGTTGATTCGTAAGTATAGATTGAATAGGATTGAATTGACTACAACTAATGCTAATGACTAATACTAAAAGCATGTAACACATTAAAATAGATGAAAATATGGAGAATGAGCTAGGGATTTACTCATTCCGACTAGATTTTTTTTCACTCAAACCCTTGCCTTAACCTTGTAAATCATATGGGTGATACAAATGGTTGAACCTCGAATGTACTCCTCAAAACCCGTTAGGGATAGAGAGGGTTTACCACATCAAGCCCATTAGGTTCAATAATGGGGTGCGAGAAATCCTAGTCCAAAGACCCGAGCGGGAATGACCTCTTTGAGGTCTTTCCCTTTAGATGGGGTAGGCCGTAGCCAATGTAACCCAAATTTTTGCTAGTATCTATTAACCTACACCCTCAACCCCGTTAGGCTGATGAAAGAAAAGTAGTTGTTCATTATGATGATTGATCGAGGGCGAGCAAATGTTCAAGTGTGGGTGGTGATATTTGGCATTTATACATATATATTTCCTTGATATTTTCATACATTTTTAGTACTTAACTCGTTTCTTTTGTGGTATAATAGAGATTGTTTGCACTCACTTGTCGTCTTTGTACTTCTAGGTAGTGAACGGTTGCAAATAAGGAAAGAACGTATGAAGTTGTAGCTTAAATTCAAGAATTGACAAAAAGCTAGAAAAGTGTGTCGAAGCTTTTTTTAAAGCTGTGATTCTCATATAGCTTTGACAGAGAGAGGTGTCAGCTTGGGGCGAAACTTTTGTTGAAGCCTTGCATGCCAAATAGCTTCCAGCATATCCAAAGCTTTCTTTAAAGCTTTAATTTGTCAATAGCTTTGACTTTGCCTAGAGCACTTTTCAAAGCAGCGACCTCAACTACAGCTTTGATGTTCTGACGTGAATTTTTCAAATTTAGTTTGACAGAGAACACGTTGAACCAATGGTTTTGACAATATTTCATCATTCTTTCATGAATTTTTGTGTTGTTATCATGAGTATGTGTAGGTAAAAATATCGTTCTGGAGTTAGGGCAATTATATGAAGGTTGATATTTGAAAGTTGATTTCTACCTATTTATTTACCGATACAGATTATTTATTCTTTCTTAAGCCGAATTTTGTGGTTATTAGGGCCTGATAATTGTACACTATCCAAGGGTCATAAGTTGAACTTGAAAGAGGGAATTTCTGAACGCTCATAATAAATAATAGGGCCGGATTGTGAATCTGAGCATCAGAAAATCGATTTGCGAAAAGGATAGACATATAACTATTTGTTTTGCTTAGCTAAATATAGAGTTCTTTAATGCATGTATGTGATTTAATTCCATAGAAATATAAGAGTTAGTGCAGCTTGCATAGAGTCGTGAAGAATCAAAAAGTTTTCACGAATATATTTAACCTTTTAGTTAGCAATCTAGGAAATCAAGAAGTAGAATTAACTCGAAAACTCAACTTGATTCTTTGTCGCTCTGACTCTGCACCGTTTCTCTTCTATTGATAACAACTCACAATTAGCTCTCAAATACTTGATTTCAATTACTTATTTTTAATTATTGTTTTCTTTAGTTAGTAAAATCACAACCATTGAAAAAGATCGCTGGATAGTTTATAGGAAATTGTTTACAAGGATACTGTCAATAACAATAGTCCTCGCAGAAACGATACTTGATCTTATCACTTTATTACTTGTCGACCACGTATACCTGCGTATGTATTTGCGAGAAACATCACCATTCATTGCGAATATATAAACAAAGATATTTAACATCAGATAAGAAAACCCTCGCACGATATGAACAGAAAAAAAGGGAATTTCCTAAATGACACCATAGTCTCTCGTAGATGGGTATAGACGTCTCCGTTCGATGAGCGAGACCCTATTAGACACTGTCGTGATCTGGAAAGACTCTAAACCAGACTATGATATCAATTGACACGATCTGAATTTTCGGCTAGGCCGTGCGACTCAATCAGAGACAGCTAGAAACGTCCTGGTCCTCAATCACGCTGCAGCTGACAGAGTCCTCGAGCAGAATCTGCCGAAACGAAAAGACACAACAAGAAACGAAGGGTGAGTGAGTGATAAGGAACCAATAAGTGAGGAGTAACTAGTGACCTTGAAGAATAGCTACGCTAGCCAAGGAAATAGAAACCACACCAGTCAACCAGCAAAGTCATTCACAAATAATCAAGGAAACAAATCCATATAGCTTACAAAACACATATAAAGATATGAAATGAATGTATCATAATTCAATAGGGTCACATCTTCCTGAAACCTATCTCTAGCGCGAGACTCTCATCAACTACCAAGAGATATATGCAATAGTAACCCTTCACCGGTGCGAAACTCTTATCGACTGCAGGAAAGTACATCTTAAACCAGTAACTGGAGTAAAATACTCCTATGCTAATTACAAAACTAATAACAAGTCATAACATATGACATACAATGTAAACCCAAAGCTAAGGTGTGGTAAGTAGGCCTATCGGCAATTACACACGTAAGAAATACGTGGTAGAATATTCATAAGGCCAAAAGCTGTTAAAGAAATAGATACTATCACTTACCTCAAGTCCTGGGTCAAATCAGTCATCGGATGAGTTCCTCTCCCTTCTTATGCCTCTCAAAATATCCCTTTCTGAGCCAAAAGAAATATATTCGCATCTATAAGTGCCCCGTAGAAGGAATATCTAACCTTTATACAGAAAAAAGAAAATTACCAAAATATCACTAGGCAATCCCATAAATTAAATATTTCTAGAATCCTCATAGTCACACATGTCCAAAATATGTTATTAGTTTCATATACAAACAACAACAAAAAATTTCCTAATTTCATAATTTTTAGGATTCTAACCCAAGTTTCCATTTCAATTTCAAGAAATTCTACGTAAGAATCATGATTAATAAAATTGGAAGTTCATATGATGTTACCTGATGATTTCCAACAGTTTGTTACTAAGATTTTGCCTTGCAATCGACGAGAACTATTGGAATTGTGAAATGAAGCAAATCAGCCGACAAAATGAGTTATATATTGCCTGCCACAGTGCAGATTTCTGCCCAGCAGCTGCTAGTGCTACAATTGGGGTCAAAACGGGACCTTACAAAACTTGGAACTACCCCAAACACAAGTCATACAACACTTGTGTGACATGCTCGGAAAGATGGAATTCGAATTGTATCTCCATAACTCAAGATACGGCTCCCACGGAAAGAGGTGGATTTCTTAACTCTCAGGATTTTAGCAAAAATTGTCTAAACGACCTCAAAAGTAACTTTTGAAAGATCCCACAGGTCATTTACGCAACTTTCGGATTTCAAATCAAAGCTCATTTACTCAAATCGAGCAAGAAAACCACTTTTAAGTTGTACCAACAATCGAAACGGAAACCTTCTAAAAAAACTTATCAAGCGAGTTCTGAATCTGTTCAAATTTTCCAGACAATTCCTAATGGACCTAATGGAGCTTTTAAGAGTACTAGCACGCTAATCATAGTCCTAACTCCCGAAATGAATAACTAACATCGTTTCACAACAACACTTAATAACATAATAAATAATTATGCACAAAGCTCTGGCGTAGTAAGTACACCTCTTCGGAAGCTACGCACTAGAAGGATATGTGCATAGATCATCCATAAAGGCTAAAGGCCGAGAAAGAGTGGGGTGAAACCACTTTCCTTTTAATCTCGGGCCAAAAAATCGACTATTAAATAGATTTCTTCCCTTTCCGACGTCTCTTGGAATCACTTTCCGCTAAGCCAAAGAAGAGAAATTTCATATATGAGGTACGAACTAAATGTTTAGCTATTATCCGAAGATTGAAGGAAATTATGAAAATCCCCTGGGCCGGGTTTAGCTGAATGCCCACGAAATTTTTATTTCTAGACTCCTCATACTCTCATGAGTCCAACTATGCTATTGGATTGCAATTTCGGGTTCAATTTACATCAAGTGCCCAATTTTAGAAGTTTAGGGTTCAAAACCCAACTTCCCTATGCTAAACCCACTTGAATTCATGATCCAAATCAATGAATTAACATAATAGAAGGGATTGAAATCATTACCTGACGTTATAGACTGATTTGGTATCTAGAAATGATGTTGTTGCACTGCTTAGGAAATGAGGAATAATGAGTTAGAACTCAAACAGCCGAAAATGGGTCATTTTATACCCTGAAACCGACGCCTTCGCGCTCACCTGGGCGCCCACACGCTACCCCTTCTTTGCGGTCGCTCTCCTAAGGGTGTGGTCGTGCTTTGGGGCAGCAGAAACCAGTGATCACATGTCCCCACGCGCACGATCGCGCAAGACTATTCGGAAGGTGCAGAATTCTGCAGCAGCACCTGCTGGTGTTGTGATTCAGGTCCGAACATGACCCTAAAAGACTCGGAATGACCCCAAATTTTTTATAGAAATCATATACAACTTGTGTGACATGATCACAAAGACGGATCTCGAATCGGATCTTTGGAACTCAAGATAGGGATCCCACAGAAAGATGTCAATTTCTTGATGTTCGGGACTTTAGTTAAAACTATCTGAATGGCCTCAAATTTCACATCCAAAAGTTTCCACAGGTCACAAATGACCATACGTACCGAATGGCACTTTTGAATTTTAAATCGGAGCTCATTTATTCAAATCGAGCTAGGAAACCTCTTTTAGGCATTACCTGTAATAAAAATGCAAACCTTCCTCAAAAACCTTCCAAACGAGGCCCGAATCAGCATGTCAATCGGAGTCCTAACTCCAGAAATGACTGACCGAGGTGATTTAATTCTTGGCACGAGACATCGATATGGAAAACAACTTGTTCAATAATCAATTCAGCGCAAGACTAAAGGTAAGTGGTTTTATCCTTCTCTTTGACAGCCTTTGGCCTTTATGGATGTCCTACACACGTATCCTTCACGTGCGTAGCGTAGCTGCCGATAAGGCGTACTTACTACGCCGAAGCTTTGTTGATGGTTGTTTATTATGTTGCTAAATTTTGTTCAATGTTTACTGTCTAATTGAGAGTAGCGTACTCCAACTTGTGAGCATGATATGTTATGATTGCCTTGTATGTGTATTAGAATATATTGTATCTGCTGTCAACGATGGAGAGAAGGTTTTGATTGTCTTAAATACCAGTTGAACAGCAATAAGTCTAAGTCTACGAAAGGACACAAAGGTTTGGAATGGATTATGGATAACGAATGAAAAATTGCTTGTTGTTTGGTGATATGCGGCTTTATTATATATGCATTGTATTAGGCTCGGTGCCAAGCCAAGAGTAGAAGTAAACTATTGGAAATTTGAACTGTTGGGATATAACGCGTGATTATTATTTTGAGGATAGAAACTCTATTATGGTTAAGAATACCTATTGTTAAACTAGAAGCTTAGTATTAAATTGAGAAAGGAAGTTCGTGTACAATTATGCATATAAATTGGGAGGTAGAAATATCTTGTTAGGTTGGGAACCCGTATGGGGTTGCAAGGCTTACTTATTGAGTGATAGTTCAAATTGTGTGGCATTACATATCACATCTTGATGGCTGAGCTTGATATGGGAGTAAGAATATTCCGCCCCAGGAGCAGGAGTATTTCGCTCGCATTGT
This sequence comes from Petunia x hybrida, assembly GCA_037355625.1. Taxonomy (NCBI): domain Eukaryota; kingdom Viridiplantae; phylum Streptophyta; class Magnoliopsida; order Solanales; family Solanaceae; genus Petunia; species Petunia x hybrida. The sequence continues at coordinate 296,498 of JBBBVM010000450.1, forward strand.
ATATTATACTGCCAGATTACATGAATATCCAGAGTTGGGGCAGGTTAATATTGAATTATATTTCTCACCGTTGCGATGAGAGTGCTACATTGACGAGGGTTATCATTCATTGGGTACATGTAACCCCATTGCGTCATACTGCATTCATCCCACTTCATTTCACTATCTGCGGGGTATTATGTTACTATGTGCGCTATGTTTTGTCTTTCTGATATGTATTTATGGTTATTTATATGCGTCTTCATATTGTTTGTATCCTTGTGTTATTTTATGTTGTATTGTGATATTTTTCTTGTTGTCTATGTATTTTGGGTTGTTTATTTTGGTTTTTTGTTAATATTTGCTCATCTCTTCTCCATGGCTAGCTTATTTGTGCTTCGAGGTGGCTAGCCAGCCCCCTCTTATTGAAACTTTTCCACTCACCCTTGTTTGTTTCTTATTGTTGTTTATTCGTTTCAGCAGTTTTCGCGCTAGGACCGAGTTCATCATTCGATTGAGGGGCGGAGATGACTTCAGTTGTTAGGGTGAGCAAGCTTTTGTCTTGAATGGGCACTAGTGCTAATTTTTTTTGGTAGACAAGTTGTGCACCCTTCGTGAGGTGTATGTATACTTTTATACTCTTAGATGTCTAGTCTAGATAGCTCTACACCTATCACATTGGGTAGTCAGCTGTAATTTCTTCTGTACAGCTTATATTCATCAGTATGTTATGTCTTTATTATGAGTCTTGTTCTTATTGGTCAGTTGGTTTTATATTCATTTTTCTTACTCAGTTGAAAAAGATTCGCCTGACGGGTCTAGGGGATGATGTCGGCTACCCACATGGCCTAGCCGGTAGTCCGAGTCATTGTTGTTGTTGCTTCATCTTCTTTCATTTATTTTTTCATCTCTATTGTATCTTTTTTGTATATGTAAGGTATCTTTTTACTTTTTTGTATCTCAGTGGTGTTTTCTTTTTTGCATTTCTATTGTAAAAATTTTATATATGTAATGTATCTTTGCA